>JAADYS010001777.1:0-22942 GCA_012931995.1 Fusarium albosuccineum | reverse complement strand
AGGATCCTTATAGATATGGTTTACTATATCTGGGAAAACCCCACTAAGCCCATTGGTTCTAGTAGAGTTTTTTGCTACCCTGGAGTGCCCGTCAGAGAAAGTAAATTTATTAGAGTTGATCTACGGATCGGCTTGATTATCTGTGGAGTTGTGGCGAGCTCAGGGGTTTCGTTGTTGACGTTGTAACTTTTTGATGTCTTCTACCCTGCATCAAACATCGAGTTTCACGGTCTTGCGTCTGATGTTTGGGTCAGGGTCCAAGTCCGGTGCCTCGGCACGTTTTTTCGTACCAGGATGTTCTCGGCGAACTTGGGAGCAGGGAAGCTCAGGGCATGGCCTCACAGGTCTCCGTTATCGCCAGACTCAAGCTCACCAAGCCTATGACAGCTCGAAACATCCCAGCTCTGATCCGTCTGGGCTGCCATTGAGGCTCTGCACGCTGTCTTGTTTCAGCTTCCCCTGACGCAATCCGGACCTCACTAACGGGTTGCTCAGCGGACAAGACAATCAGTGGGGGCAATTTCCACCAAATCCAGAGTCTAGGCCCGCCCGGCCCCGATTGCAGAGCGAACCCGGACGGACCAACCTGTCTCCCCAGCGGAGGACCCTGCGGAGCAACTCTCCACCGACCGTCCTGCTTTGGGCAAATCGTCCACGTCGCCTACGGAACGGACCTCGGCTTAATTCCGCTGCCTATGGCGAGTCTATCCATCCGTAGTGCGAGCCTCAAGTTTGGATAAATATCTTTAGGGGTTGGATGTTTCAAGATCCGGCAACGAGACAAGGACCCTTAGCGATAAACCATGGCAGACTCACCGCTCTCTCAACCGCTCAAGCTGCCCTGCGGCTTGACGTTGCCTAATCGACTGATCAAGGCGGCCCTCACCGAGCAAATGTCCGATTGCCAGAAACTTCCGACGCCGACTCAATTTTCGCGAACGTATGGGGCCTGGGCGGATGGCGGTTGGGGCATGATCCTAACCGGCAATGTCCAGGTCGATGAGAGGTTTCTAGGCGGTCCTGATGATACCGCCATCAACTCGAGCCTTTCAGAGGAAAAGGTTGTCGAGGCGTACAGAGCTTTGGCCAGCGTCTGTCGCCGAGCAGGGACTCCAGCCATCATGCAGATCAACCATCCTGGGCGACAATCACCACTAGGGTCTGGGAAGCGAGCTTTCTGGGCCAAATCTCTTGCTCCGAGCGCTGTGCCATTAGATATGGGCTCGGATTTCATGTCGAGGTTCATAGCTGGACTCGTTTTTGGCACGCCCAAAGAGATGTCTCTTGCGGAGATTGATGATGTCATTCAGCGCTTCGCCAACGCGGCACGAATTGCTGCTGAAGCCGGCTTTGACGGAGTAGAGATCCATGCGGCTCATGGATATCTATTAACACAGTTCCTGTCTGCCAAGACAAATCTTCGAACCGATGCATACGGAGGGTCAGCGACAGCCAGAGCCAAGATTGTCGTCGACATCATCAAAGCCGTTCGTGCAGTTGTACCCGCGACGTTCTGCGTCGGCCTCAAGTTCAACTCGGCCGACCACCAATCCCCCACCGAGTTACAAGAATGTCTTGAACAAGCTGTTGTCATTGCCGAGGCTGGATTAGACTTTTTGGAAGTCAGCGGTGGAACCTACGAGGATCCCCTAGTGAGATCTGACAACCCCCCTTGCAGGTGGGACTATAAGCTGACATAGATCTACCTATAGATGATGGCGGGGGCCGAAACAGTTGCCAAATCGGAAAAGACTGCTGCGAGAGAGTCGTTCTTTTTGGAATTTGCGCGCGAAATTAGAGCCAAGCTTCCGGATATGCCGCTGATGGTTACCGGAGGCTTCCGGTCCCGTGCAGGCATGGAGGCTGCATTGAAAGAGGGGGCATGCGATCTTATTGGTATCGGTAGACCGTCGATTCTGAATCCTTCGCTGCCGGTTAATACCATCCTGAGCAAAGAAGTATCAAGTGAGGATGCCAAGGTTTACGCTCGACGGGTGCAGACGCCCTGGCTGTTGAAGAAGATTGCACCAAAATCAGTCGGGGCTGGTGTAGAGAGTGTAAGTCATTGGACCTTTTTGCTTATGAGCATAGCTAACATTTGATCAGACATGGTACAGTAAGCAGATGCAGATGATAGGACGAAAGTGAAGGTCAATAGCACAATGATTCTCTTTCGCTGGCCAGCAGCGCAACACCAAGATTTAATATACATCCTTTTTCGTTGATAAAAGTCTGATGATTTCTCCAATTATCGTCTGAATTATGGAATATCATTAGGCAAAGTTGAATCATAAGCTGAACAAATGCTTTGCTAGACCTCTACTCCAGCTTTACTGAAGTGTGCTCGGCAGTTTCCTCAATCTTCTTGATGTCCTTGACGTCGCTTCGTATCCAGTCTACTTCATCGCCAACTCCTTTCTCATGCCGACAAGCTAGCACCGCAAGTGCTGACGACTTCCACAAGGGCACACCACGACTCCTGCGGTTCCTGACAATGGTGATGATAGCGAACAGCACAGCGGTTATCTCAATAACAGCAGGCCCAATTAGCCAAGGCCACCGAATCGACACATATGTTACCATCTGCACCCTATTACCCTTTGCAGTTTTATGGTTCGGTCCGGCGCGTAGATAATCCGTCATGCTGGTCGCCATCATGGTGAACCTCTGCTCAAGGTCCACGCCGCCAATGAGGGCGGCGCTTATGCCGGGGTTTACATTGTCATAGTTTCCGTCTACCCACTCGGCCGATATCATTTCTGACTGGAAGTAAAACTGCAGGGCTTTGATGTCGACCCAGCCGAGAGTCAACTCTGGGAGACCATCTGCCTTTGACGCGTTTGTCCAGACGGAGCCGTTGAACCCGCCCATCCCGCCGTCTATGTTCCAGCGCTTATGCGGCAGACTAATTTCCTTTTTGCTGCCAAAGCCAAACTCGCTACCGTTGGCATGGCCCTCGGAGTACTCGTAGGCCGTAAGCGATAGAGCGCATTCCGTGACGTTGATGTTGTTCGGGTTGAAATTGCCATCAGAAGTTGCCCGGTAGACGGCAAACCTGACAAGATCTGGGAAGTCCCTGGGTAGTTGCTGAGCTGTCTCATCCATGGTGGAAGAGGCATTGAATCGAAATGTGGTTTGCGAGTCTGTGTCGACATGTTGGGTCGACAGGCGTATGCCCCCAGGTGTGGTCATGTTGCAAAACTTGATGACGCCGCCAGATGGCTTAACGCACTTTTCGGTGCGCAATGTGGTAATGGTAACATTCTCGCAAGTAGTCTTGAAGCCTAGAGATATGTAGGACTCGCTCCACTCGCACGACCCTGGACATGTGAAATCCTGAGGACTGCTGATGTTGTATAAGCCCTGGAGGATGGCCGACTGCATCTTGGAATCGTGGGGTACCGCACCTGAAGAGACTAGATTAGCGAGAGATTGCATTAGAGCTGTTGCGTTGCGACTTACTCATCTTGTGGTTGAACATCGCGCCAGATAGGTTTCGATTGTATTCATGTGCATACCCAAAAGTCGCACGATCATCCGCTTTGGTGATCATTCTTTCAGGATAATCGATGACTTCTTGGGCCAACGGCGAAAAGGCGAGTCGTGCGATCGTAACCAAGGCGCCAACGGTGGCCAGGTTCAACCTGACGCCATAGAGAAACTTGAAGGATCCCATGGGCCCACGACTGGCTTCGTCAAACTTTTCAAAGTTGACGAGCTTCCGAGGCCGGTTCTTGAAGTGAAGCCACTTCAGCTGGCCGATGAACTCACTGACGCCATGCATCATGAGCGCCGAGCAGAGAGTTGTCAGAACCGAGACAACAGAGTTCAAAGAGATGAAAAATGTCCAGTCGGAGCGAGGCTTGTTGTTGATGTTCCAAAAGATGACGATGATTCCGACGAAGAGAGTCAGGCTGGCCGCTAAGCTGCCTAGCTCAAGGAGCCATTCGGAGCGGGAGATAATATTGTAGCGCTTGTACTGAGTTGCTTTGGTACTCGACGACTCAGCATCCCTGTCGCCGATAGGCCCGTATTCATGGTTGCCAGGCATGATGAATGTAGGGGAAGCTTCGTAATGTGACGGACCTGGAACGTAGTGATCAACTCGTCGTAGCCTGGGAAAAGCTCAACTCGAGCAGCTTCCCTGGAGGCGGGGTTGTTATAAGCGATATCTAAGACCTTTCTGGGCGAGGCGAGACTCCGCCCCAGCCCTGTGTTACACGAGAACAACTTGTGTTTGTGGCTGTACCCTTTACTATCTGCCAAGAATGAGCCATGGTTGAAAAGAAGCCCAATTTCTACCAATGTCCACGCAGCATATCACAGCCTGATCGGATGGGAGAGACACGGTGGGCAGGACATGGCTCGGCGCGGAAAGAAGCGCCAATCAGAAAATGCAAAGAGGGACCCGAATGCAGCATGCTTGCAACTCATTTCCAGTTTGGCTGCAGTGCATTTCAGCTTCAGCCTCCACTCGCGTTGGGGGCCAAATTTTCATGCGGAGCGACCACAAAACAGCTCCTCTCAGTTGTGGATACGAAGGGCAATCCCTCAGCCAAGAGGTTAGATGAGATTTATTTTCCACTGTCTGTGATAAAAAGGAAAGACGAGAGTTATTAACAACCCTATGGACACAGGATTCAGGCTGAGGCCGGCCAAAGCCCTGGCCCGTCCCGCGCATGTCAAAAAACACAGGACTCATCTCAACACAACCATGACTCTCAAACGACTACTAATAGGATAATGGTCAGAAGATACTATCATAAGAGAACCTAAAGTCTCAGCTACTATATAGAATTAATCTTTTATAAGATAAGGCTAAGCTTAGCCTTGCTATAGCATAAGGGTTTTCTCATATTCCCGTGTTGTCTTACGATGACTGGCCCGTAACCAACAAGACGGCTGGGCTGCAACCTACCGCATGTGATTATAGGATCAGTATTGTCCTCGTCTTGAACTGGAAGCTGTCACCCGTATAACATTGGTTTCAACGGCAAATCAAATTCCTTCCCCACCATTGCTACTCATTACGTCTATCTATCTATCCCCTCATCATCATTACCTCACTCGTCAAGTTTAGCAATTCTCTCGTTCAAATCGCGCACAATGGCCTGGACCTGGGCCAGAGGTGAGAGTTTCGTGCTTGGGCCTCTCTCGGCATCTGCCTTGGAAGCGTTGCCGTCGGTGGTGGTGGTGGTCTGGAATGTTTCGCTCGGGCTGGCGCTTGGTTTCGGGGTGGATTTATGATTTGGTACCGCATTGGGGGACCATGTGTTGAGTTGAAAGCGTTGAAAGAGCGCATCCCAATCTGGATTACCTTCCGGCGTCCTAGGTACAGACTTGGATTCCGGGGGGCGGTAATTGAAAACTGTCCTTCCTTTTCGGCCTTGCGCGGGAATAGGTGTCGTCAAAGGAGAATCACTAGCGCCTAGAGTTGCAGAGGCAGACAGTGAACTTGTTTCCGGGGTGTCTTGGATAATGATGGGCCGGCTTGCCTTTGGTGTCTCTGGACTGGGAGGTGTCTGCGCCGTACTTGGTGAATCCGGGACTTGTGTCGAAGACGAAGTGTCTGCAGCCGTCGAAGCTTGGCTTGTCAATGGAGAACCGGCGTTGCGGCGTGTGCTAGACCTGAGATTAACACGAGATTCCGAGGTCTCGCCCACGGGCGTTGCAGCTCGAGTGAGAGTAGTCGCTTGCGACGCTTGGTAGTCGCTATCATTACCATCATCGCCGTCGACTGACTCCCCGTCTTCACTGTCCCCATTATCCGTGTTATAGGCTCTTTCATCCTGGCTGGCTTTTGTATGGTCGGTGTTATCGGCGCTTCGTTGCTCGGGATTGGCCGTATCCTTCGACCTTAGCGCTTCGATCCTCTTCGTAACGATTCGGTCCACCTCTTGAACAAGAAGCCACCGCTCCGATTCCTGTACCTGCTGAACGAGTAGACCTATGAGTAGTGGCGTAATCTGGGCACTTTCTGGGCCGTGTAGTTGAACGCTGGACAGGTGATCCAAGATCCCTTGGACAATCGGTGTCCCGGTTTGGCAGCGCTCCATCAACCGCCGGCGCCGGACCAAGGCTGCGATACTCGGACTGCCATCCGAGTGAACTAGTTTCCAAAGGTCAATGTAGGAAGAGATCAAGGGCTTGAAGACCCGCATTGCCCAGGTGTGTATGTTCTCGAGGATGAGTTGGAATTTGACCACGTCTTTGATTTTGGTCATGTCACCGTTCCAGATATGTCGCATAATCTTTCAACTCACATTAGTAACGAGTTTAAGAGGGGAAATCGGAAATATGCCACTCACATAGCCCTGGCTAAACTTGCGCGGCTCCACCTCGTCATAATCATGTTTCACAGGAGATGGAGCTACAAGGTCTTTGGCAAAATGCATGATCCAAACCTTGACTTGAGGTCCAATTGTTGTTATGACAGGGATTGGCGGTATATGTGCGCTATCTGGTAGCTCGACGGCGTATCTTGCGGTTACCTGGCTGAGCTTGACGGCGCATGCGCTGGCATTCGCTGCCTGGCAACAGACGGTCCTGGGATGGATATCTTCCTTCTTGTGCTCCACAACAAGCCAGGGATAACACATGAGTTTCGACTCCTGTGGTTTCCGGTCAAACACTAAGAAAGGTGTAGGTCGCAACCCATGTGTATACAAATCTTTAAGGAGTGACCAAGAAAATGATCCGACTAGGGCGTTGTTTGGCGACTGATGCCACTTCCTCGGGTTGGTAAACTCGACTTTGGGCATCTTGGGGTCCTCTTCCAGGTGATAGATGGGTAGAAAGAAGCCGTAGTCGGGTTTCGGACACTTTGATCGCTCAAAATCTCCCAGTGGTGCCTTATCCGCGTCTGTGGCCCGATAGCCGAAAAGATCCCAGTCTGTGTCTCCTGCTCTATCCAGTTTTTTAGTAACACAAGACCGATGGAACAGACAAAAAAGCTTAGATACGTACGTCCTTGCGGCATCGTAGTAGTAGTTGCAGCGCGAGGTCCTTCAACAATGCTAGTCAGCTCTGTACCCAAGCTGGCAAGGGAATGTCAATACCTCCGGGAATCCCCGGGCGTCGATATGATTGAATTGAAAAAGTTGCCCTCAAACAACTTTTCCCAATGTTTCTCTGAATAGCCGCCGGAGGTCAGATCCAGGGCCTTGTTTCTGATGCCGTATGCTTCCCGCAACTTGGGGTGGGGCGCGGTCTTGTCTTCCTCACTGATGAGTTCGAGGGTTGAGCAGGAAAAGTCGAGAATTGTGCTACAAAACGTCTGCACATGAGGCGGGAACTCGGCGAGCTCTGGATTAGGAATGATTTCATCGTAAAAGATGCGCTTTTCAGCCAAGTCCTCTCGGGCCCACGCGTGCCACGACATGTCGTAGACTCGCAGATAGAGCTTGAAGATTGGATTACGCTTGGCAAGAGAAAGTCAAAGAATGGTAGGAATGATTGATTACGCTGCTGAAAAAAGGAAGAAAGGGTGGGGGATTGCGAAATGGGCGAAAGCGGTCTTTTCATGTCTCTCTGGTAAACTGGAGGGTAGCATTAGGATCATCTGTTGGTTCCAAGTTGAGACGTGCATGCAGATTTACCTCAACCAACTGCATCGCCACCCTGGTTCAAACCCGTGTTGATTGGCAACTGAAACACATCGACACCTCCAACTATACTCTTTCTAGATCATCAAGTCCGAGGTTCAAAGTCTAAAGTGGCAGCGACCGTCTTGATTGGAATACTCTTGAGTAAGCAGACGCAGTCTTTCTGAGAGAAGGGGGCAATGATTCGTGTGTTGTTACTGTATAACTTCTGGTACCCCTGTTGCTATTAAAGGCTCTATACTAAGAGTATACTATTCCGAGGAACCTGTATCGTCTTTGCCTGCTAGCTCCTCGATGTTCTGTATGATGACGCCGACTGGGTCACTCTTGGCGATCTCAGCCTGTATTTCCACAGCCCTGGCTTTGTACTTTCCATTAGAAATAACCTCATTGACGGCCTGCTCCAGCTGCTTAGTCGAGGCATTGCTCGTCCGTAGATTAACAGCCACGCCCGCCCACTCGGCTCTTGCAGCCACCTCGGGCTTGTCTTCCGTCGTGGCGCTTATGACCAGAGGGGTACCGTTGGTGAGAGCGCGTTGGAAAGCTCCGTAGCCTCCTGTCGTGACAAAAACATCAACGTACGGGAGTACATCGTCGTAAGGGACGTAATCTGCTACTCTGGCATTTTCCGGAACGGGAATATCTGATGGTAGCACGGCGCCTTTCTTCCCCAGTGCCACGACAACCATCATGTCGGAACGACCTTTGAATGTGGTCATGGTAGGACCAACGAGCCGAGTCAGATCCGTAGCGACGGTTCCTTGGCAAACAAAGACAATCTTCTTGGTGGTATTGGCGGTAATTTCATGCCACCACTTCGGTCTCGTCCTGTTCGGCTTCTCAAAGGCCTTGGGATAGCCACCCGCAAAGCGTAGGATGCTTGGGACGTCGCTTCGGGGGTATTCTGCGCTCGGTGCGCACATTTGCACAAAGCGGCCCGGTAGGCTGTAGAGCGCGTCGAGCAGAAAGATTTCTGGCTTCTTGGCCCCTACGCTCGTGAGCGCCTCGCACCACGCCTCTTGGGCTGTGGCAAACATCTGTCTGTTACTCTCATTGGCAGCCTTATTGCGCAACCTTCCCTCAGGGGAGCTATCTGGCGGCAAACCTGGACCAAAAGGTGGATGGTCAATACTGCTCACCATGACGGGGTTGAGTCCGACGGCGATGTGCCCCTTGGGTCGAATTCCGGGTGCGCCAAAGATGAGAGGGAAGGGCCCAAAGTTCAAGCTTTCGGTCAAGAGAATGATGGGTCTGTCGGGATACTTTTCGCCAAGCATCTTCATGGCTTTCTGAAGAGCCTCGTGTTGTGAAGCTAGTGATTTGCAGAATATGTAGATCAAGTCGTAGATGAAGGCGTCTGGGCCATGAAGAGTCTTTTGTAGAATGGGCCCTAGATAAGGGATTTGTGTTAGCTGACTGAAGTGAAAAACAGCTTCATTGCAACATAGTTTCTAAAGAGACATGTAAACATGGGGTACTTACAGCGATCTCCCAACTCTCGTTCTCTGAGGTCGTCGATATCATGGTAGTCGCCATACCCATCGACCGGGAAGAACGAAGCACCGGTAGCTTCAATCTCTTGGCAATATCCTCTGCCAGAAACAAACCAAACGTCATAGCCCCGATTGACGAGATGCTTTGAGATTGCTTGCATGGGAATGATGTGTCCAGACACCGGTGTGCTGCACATAAGCACAAGAGGTTTGAGTGGGACGGTCATAATTGGCCAACGGACTAGGGATCTGCCAAGATGTATTGATAGAGAGATAGGAGGAAAAATCACAGGAAGTGGAAAGGAAATATGAGGTGCAGCATGTCATTATATATGCGAGGACAGATATCATGTCAGCGCTAAAGCATGGCTGGGAGGCGTCTTGTCAGCCACCTCGCCACGGAACACAAACTTTATACATCCACCAGACGTTGTCTCAACCAGTCAAGCATGTGAGACAAATGCGACGAAGCGTTTGTATGCCGATCAATTGCCTGTCTGTTTTTAGAAGCCGACAAAACCCCGCAATGCTTTGAGCTGTGGAGTTGGTGCACTGCTACATACTGAGAGATCTCGATAAGAATAATAACAGCTTAGAGGGCCAACACCAGCCCGGTTATAATTCGATCATCCTAGTTTGTGTGGAAACCTGACTAAAGCTTCAAGACAGTCTTTTCTTAAAGCTCCTCCTATCGTTTACGAGCCGTTACCCATCATGTAGCATGTAGATTGCAGACCAAGGCTAACGCTTGGGACGATTTTAATCCAATGCTTAGGACGATTTTGACTTAATAGTTAAGGTAATTTTAATCTAATGCTTACGACGATTCTCATTTAATACTTGGGAAGATTTTGATCTAATGCTTAGGACGATTCTGATCTAATGCTGCGCCTCTCTACTACTTATCTATTCAATGGGGTTTTCTACTTTAGCTATTCATTACCTAAAAGCCCGGTTCAACGCCCATGTGTCGAACTAGAATGTTCTCCAGAGCTACGCTGCCTCAACAACATCACGCATGATCCTGGCGGTACGATGTAACTTCTTCACAAAGGCAGTGGTCCGTTCTTGCGAACCACCGGTAAGGGAAACACGGATCTTACAACCATGGTTAGTCAAATTCCTAGAAAAGACTTTTTGCCACATATTTGTTCTACTCTGGCACCATGATGGACCAGAGCCTGTCAGTGTCGCCCACCAAGTGGACAAAGTCGTCAACGACAATATCGGTGTCTAACTCATTGCTCTGAGAAAAGCTGGGGGGGGGGGGATAAGACCTTCCAAACTTTCCGTCTCATACCAATCGTTATATTGGTCGTCGGGCTCGATCGCAAGCCTCGTTTGTGTTGTCATCTTGTTCGGTCGAAGTCGGGATTGAAGGCAGGTACGCCTCTATTACCGCCCTTTATAGGGAAGCTAACCTTATAGAGGATCAGTGTGGTTGTANNAACTGTGTTCTTTGTTGTGGCTGCTGACGTCTCTGTCTGCGGCAAGAAAAGCTAAATCAGAAGTAGAAGAAGACCTTCCAAACAAGACATGTTGGCTTAGGAAGCGAGTTTTTGGTGTGCTGGCATTGGATGGCCACAGGTAGCTCAGCACCAATGGTTCAGCGTCTCAAACAGCCAACTACTCATTACGCTTTGTCGACAAGATCTCGGACGTTGTCAAGAGTCTCAACGTCAGCACGTGATCTTCTATCAAGAACGGCGGAGTCGTTGGCCCAGGAAACTCTGTTACAGTAGATGAGACAAAGTTTGCCGCAAGTGATCTCAACGCAATTGTCTCAGTCAAGGTCATCAACCAGACAAACGAGCTCCTACACACCGCTGAGTTTCACTCGGTGGATGGTGCCAAGCTCAATAGTGAGAGTTTCTTCAAGATTTGAGGAAATTGCTTCATTTCAGGCTTGTGATATTTCACCCACGTCTGGAAAACTATTAACAATGTTGAAGGTTTTGTTGAAGGTGGTGAGTTGACTGGTGTCGTGTCCGCCAAACTGTTGGATATTGCGGACAAGGTCCATCCAAAGCTTCAACAGCCAAGCTCGGCCGCAAACTAGTCACACTTGCTGCAGAGTGAGTATCAGTAAACTACCTACTAGAGGACTTAAGCACGAACTTACCGATAATAATGCAGCAAACAGCTCCTACAAGGAGGTCGAGAAGTCAAGCTGGGCTTGCCCACACAGAAGAAGCTCAAGACGGAACCCCCTCTGAATGGAGCTATCAAAGCAGATAGCTACCAGACTGCCGTCCTAAATGGTGACTGCTCCGTACACATGCTCATCGAAAGGAACGGGATTTTGGATGGCAGAATTCTCGGCAGTATCCTTTGGATCGGGCAACCTCGATACTATACGGCTGCTCATCGGTCTGGCAGTGTCGACGCTTCTTGCTTAAAACCGTCGACAGGAAAGAAACCGGTATGAAGGCTGACATAAATGACTACTGACATGTACTTGATCTCATTCATAGCAAAGCTAGACCCAATCCCTCGCAGCAGCTTCGACCCTCACACTACCATCCACCTACTGTGCAATACTCTGGAATAATGTCCCCTGCAACGAGCCTACTACCCAAAGATATCATACCTGTCCACACACATCCTATCAATCTGAATGCCAGATGGCAAGTCTTGCATCCTTTGGAGTGCGCTCGTACCGCCCTCGCCGAACGGTGACATTGCCGCCACTGCAATGGTGCCATCGTCGTCATAAATCTGGAAGAAGGTCCCGACCGCATCGGCGCCAGGGGTATCCCAGACCGATGATGCCTCCATGGCGCACTTGATCTGTTCATACATCATTCCAAAATGAGGTTCGTCGTCGGCCCAGTCGCCTTGCTGTAGTCCCTCTACTCTATCAACAAGGGAATCAATGCCACCAGAGGTAAAGTGAGGTTGTTCCAAGCGCTTACCCAGCCTGTTATCCTCAATGGTACCATTACCGAATCCGAAGCGTAGCAGTGCCTTTCCATCTACTTCGCCTCGGTACGTAAAGTGGAAATCATGGTCCCGGATTCGGGCTGCTAGGACGGGGAGCCGGTTCTCACCTTCTGGGAGGCTCCTCTTTAAGTTGGCCAGCTGGTGTGCTTCTGTATCCTCCCAGAAGCCCACGTGGCGAACCTCAATTCCAAGATCAGCCGAGACACGTTCTGCGAGGCCATCAATAGAGCGCTTTCCGGAAGGAGCAATAAGAGCTTCTATGAAGCTACCCGTCCACCGCGCGACGTTGTCAACAAGAAGGAAGGTATTCCAAACGGTGGCCATGGCTCCATAGACGCATAGTATACCGGTGAGGGGGTTATGGGAGACGCTGAAGGCGGTGCATGCTGCGACCAACCCTGTCCAGGACATGGGGATGTCGGCCCAGAAGGTATTACGCTCGCCTACAGTGATCCATCGTCGCAATCTGTTGTTCGCCCAATCCCATTGGCGCTCTACCAATTCTATGTTGTTGAAGCGTGAGCATAACCTGTCGAAAGCGGAGCACGGTCGAGAAGGGTGTAGCTTACCTTTGTTGTCGCTAGGTAGAAGGTCGACGTCCCGCGATACCAGGTCTCGAACAACTAAATCTGTTCCAGTCGACTCGTCCCTATTCAAAAGGGGGGCGGCTTCATCCTGAATGCTTGAGGCGCCAGATGCTTCCCATCTTGCTGGAATGATGTGGCCTAAAGCCGTGACATGAAAGATGGTGGTCACCATCAGCAGCTTCGGGAAAGAGATCATGCTTTAGATGTAGACTCGAACTGAGAGCTAGGTTGAGGATAAGTGTGTGAGGTTTGTGAATCTGGTTGGTGTTGTCCGCCGTATAAATATTGAGGATAAGGCCGCGCTCTTTTATCACTGGTGAGGTGTGCGTTGCCAGTAGGAGGGTCATTTTTTGGTATTTCGGGACTTGGACGTCTCGGACTGAGTTGGTCCGTTTAGAATGCATGAAATCGAGCTACTTGAGGTTAACTCTAGCTTGCCCGTCCCCGCACAACCCATTGTGCTGCCCTGGTCCATTTCTCACCTCACCTAAGGAGCATGCGGAGGAGGCTGAGCGCATACCCAAGCGTTCCTTGAATGTAACTGAGTAAAGCTGCTGATATCGCTTCGTGACATCACGTAGGCACTCAGCAAACTGATACAACGCTGGCGCCTTGTAAAAGTCTCCGTGGCCAACACTTCTGATCAGATTTTACGTCATGAGCGAATAAGAGTGGCAGGACTTAGTTTTGTACGAATTCGAATGGGTTTCCGGTTACAGATTGATACATAAACCAACCTAAACAAAATGTAATGAAAGACGATAAAATTAACTTTCCGTAGCAACGCTAAGACGCAGAGTATCGCCGGGTGCTGATATATAGCACGTGTAAAGCTGATCCTTTCGCAGACTTTTTCAAAGGATCCTTAGGCTTTGGTGTCCGATTCTGTCGATTGAAGGAGGCTTGGGTCCTTTCTCGGACTTTTCACTAACACCTATTGGTTAAAAGAGAAAGGATTCTTGGGCCCGGTTAACTCCTCATCGAACCACCTTTCTCGGACTTTTGAAGGATTTTTAGGCTATAGCGCCTGATTCTGCCGATCAACGGTGGGAAGGATCCTTTCGGGGACTTTTCACTAACACCTATGGGTTAAAAGAGAGAGGGTGTTACTGGGCTTTAGTTTAGCTTCCAATGACCTCGGGCCAATCCAGGGCCCTCGTATCGGCGTTGTAGTATGTCTATAGTAAGAACACAAAAGATCAAAATGTTCTTCTTAGATGGCTAGAATTAAAGTAGAGAAAAAAGTAAAGATCAAGACAGATTATAAGGACGAGAAATGCCATAGTATAGGGTTTATACTACAAGACTGAAGCCCGGTTCGCAGGCCTCATTAATTTGACATTTTGCTGTAAAATCTTTCGTGCTGTATCCGCCGACACATCTGTCCTTCAAAGACTCGTATATCTAGCTTTAACTACTATCAGGAGCTGTCGATCGGCAGTATCCATGACCCGGCACTGCCTCGCTGGGAATTTGCAACTGACCCCGATGTCACATTTGAGCTAAATCCGGTGATTGTTTCGAGATGTAGAAGGAATACAAGGTTTTATCGGTAGGGTGACAATGGGGCTAATAATTTAGACCACACTACTCCGCAATCCCTCAAAACTCTAGGCAACAAAATTCCTCAGTTTAGAAATGATCTAACCGTAGGGAGGTGGTGCAGGCTGATGGTAGCCTTGGTCGTAAACCCACGCCCTGAAAATAGAGCTTGATACAAAGATGGCTAGTCTAGGAATCTTCCCTGAGAGAACACCCTTTGTAGAAACTGTTCTCACACCAAAGTTTTCCATAAAGAAGCACCATTGGACCGTCTGTAAAGCAGATATCCAGTCGCCCTGCGCTTCTTCAACTCTATCCAGCTCCATTAGACCAGCAGGCAACATCTATTACAGCACAACCATATTCGCCATGTATTATCGTAACCTCATCATAGCAACCATAACCCTCACGGGGAGTTCTCATGCCTGGACTAGTATGTTGTCATTAAGCCCAAAGCCTTACATCAACTAATACCTCTCCTCAGTCTCTGCACTAGAAGGCCAAGTCAACTGCGCGCCGAAGGACGGTACGAGGATTCGTGTCCTTGAGGGCCGATCCACCAAATGCCACAACTTCGGAGACGACATGGAGGGCATCGATTGCAACGAATATAGGTGGACAAACGGTAGGCCCGACGGTCCTCGCGGCTGCACCAGTGATAATACGGGGGACTTTGGCTTTTTCATCCCCTCGGGTATGCAGTGGGCACGCTCGGGGAGTGGTAAAGATGCGAAGTGCAACTTCTATATCGGCAAGGACTGCGCGGGCGACATATCGGTCAACTCGGGCGGCCCCAAGATCTGCATCCCCGAGACATTACAGGATCAGAATAATAGACCTATGCCCAACTGGATGAGGTTGCGGTCTTATGTTTGCGTAAGTTGCTGCCTTGCATCTAATAGACTCTGGCGAATTTACTCACATCGGCTATAGGATGACCCCGAGTGGGATTGAAATCCATGCTATTACTCTTACAGGCAATTCCTCATGTGCTATTATCACTACAAGCTGTTAATGGGACAATTAGGGCACTGGGGTTACTAAATTGTCTGGATGACGAGGGAAAGGGATGAATGATGTGCAGGGACATGACTGGTACTGCGGAGGTGCGATCGTACGAAGGCATCTAGGCCTGTCAAGCGCAGGAAATGGGTAGTTTTATATGCTCAATATATATGTTATACAAAATATGGCACAGGCAGTTGTTCTGCTCCCTAGAATGGCGGCCGTATCACCTGTCGCCGACTCCAATCTCGAAGGTCTTGGTTTGTTCAAGCTGCCATCAAGTGCCCGGACTGCCGGGTATCTCGTACCCCCAGTCTTCACAGACACACTTCTTCACGCAGCAGGTTTCATCGCGAATCTCGCCGTGAAATCCGACGAGGTATGTATTTGCGCTCGGGTTGAGTCAGTCGAGATAGCCTATCGTGACATCGACTCCACGGACTTCTTTACAGTGCATTGCAGCCTGCTCGACGTTAAAGGCGCATTCATAGCAGACTCAATTGCTATGAATAAGTCTGGACTCGTCGTTGCTGTAATCCGGGGCATGGAGTTTAAGAGACTCAGGTTGTCTGCGTTCCAGCAAGTCCTATCCCGCATGTCCACTGCTGTTGAGCCTCAAGTCCTCCGAACAGCAAGACAAGCCGCAGGTGTCGACTGGTCTGGTAACCCCTGCGAGTAGTAACCAGGCGATGACCACTCCTGGCAACTCTCGCGGAAGTCCGCTTTACGGTGTTGCGACAACGCTCAAGAACGTCATCATGGAGATTGGAGGCTTCTCCGACCAAGACATGGACTACACCAAGTCGCTGGACGAGCCTGGGATTGATTCTCTCATGCAAATTGAAATCATGTCAAAGCTTTCACGCATCTTCCCTAGCCAGCCTGGGCTGAACCAACAGGATTTCTTGGAATGCGAGACACTCTAGTCTTTAGAGAGTGGACTAGTATCCATGCTGCAGGCCTCGACGGAAATCACTTCTCTTACGGGAAGTCTTAGAACCGCCTGTGAGCGTCAGCTTACTCCTGTCAACCCCGAATATTCTCCATCTGCTAGAATGCAGAATAACCCAGTAGCACTGCATGTTTCACCTCAGGCAGAAACACCGCTGTGCCTGTTCCATGATAGGAGTGTGCAGGTCAGCATGTGCGCAAGGCTGTGCGAGCATGACCGCAGTACGTACGCCTTCTTCAATCCTCACTTAGGGAGCGACAAGAGGCCCTACAATAGCATTGGTCAGATGGTTGAACATTATGTCTCACGTCTCTCAAGATCCGAAATGTCTCCCATGGCTCTGGGTGGTAGGTTGGTCCTCTCTCCTTCTCAAACGAGCTAGCTGGCGATTCAAGGCTGGTCTTTCGGTGGAGTAGTGGTGTTTGAGGCGGCCTAACAGCTCTTGGCGAATGGATTCGAAGTGAAGAGCCTGATACTCATCGACTAGCCAAACCCAATCAACCATGAACCTCTTCCGAGACAGATCATCGACAGTATCAGCAAGCCAAGCAACCAGGCTACCGCACTGAAGGACTATTTCTGCTTCAGTGCATCTCTGTCAGGGAGTTACTAACCGTTGCCTTCCAGGAGAAAACTGAAGGCGATCATGTTGAGATGCCAGGATGTCCTGGATACTGAGCATCTCTGCAGTGTTCCTTATGACTGGCCGAGTGACCAAGGTACTCGAGATGCCGCCGCGGCGGCTTGGGAGGGGTTAGTTAGTCGGTGGCAATGTTGAAGTCCTGCCGATCAGATCCCGGTAAACTATTTCGAGGCCTTTTCACAAACGAACGTGAGTATTCCATCTCTTCAATACCCGCAACCCATTGGGCCTTCTCATGCTGACAGATTCCAGATTGGGGAAGCTGAACGTCAGCTTTGGAAAGCGTGTCGCAAGATCGACTGTTGACCTAGGCACAATTTTCTACACCAAGTGACACATCATATCATCCTTAGGGTTGTAAGACAGAGCGGAGTTCCGCAGTGGTAGGACAGCCAAGCTTCTTGTGCCTTGATCGACAGAAATGTTGCGATGAAAATGGGCTTCATTTGTAAGTAGGCTGAGCGCAGAAAATCACTAGAATAGGAAGAGTAATCAAAGAAAAGAAGCGCCTTTTACTTCGTCATGTAGCCCGAGCCGCGGTTCACTTTTGGCACTGCCCTCCGCTTGCGCCAATGAAATGATCTACACTCACTCCGCAACCGCTTACTTGTTTACCGCAAGGGTCGGCCGCCGTCGAGCGGAACGGCAGCTGGTAAAATGCCGTCCCTGCTGTAGTGCTTACCAACTACGTAATACTTGCCATGTATGTTGCCTTACAACAGACATGCCTTAAGGGAGATGCCGAGCTTTCCGTCAGGGACAACTTGTTGGAGGCCGACGGCCCGGAGCCAATAGGAACTTTTCTCCAATGGAAGGTCTCGACTTGCAAACTATACCTTTCGAGTTTAAGATAAACTCTCAGATAGGTCATCGCGCAATCAATCAACGCCGCATAAGATGCTATAGACAATAAACGTTCTCCCATAGCCTGCCTCATTTACCATACCTATCAGATTCTCAAAGGTGACGGAAAATGCCGCTGCCATCATGACAAAACACGGCAGTGCTTATGACCAACGGTGAGACGACAGCCTGGGTAGATAAGGATCGTCATGGAAATATCCACCCGTCAGCTCTGCCTTGAGACCCGTTCTAGCCAATGGCAGGAGTACAGCATCCGTGTTCAACCAAGTATCGGAGTTGGCATTGTCAAGATCTACATTGATCTGAGCTTTTGGCCTCATTCACAAAGTCCGCCGTCGCCGAATTTGCGGCTCTTGAGCGGCCGACTCGCCGACTCGATCTGCATCGTCATAGTTGGACCAAGGAAGCACGGTAAGACGAAGGAGAGCCATGTCTCCTTGCTTTGTACGACGATCTTTGACGACTCAACTTCCAGATGTACGGTGAACAGAGCCCAAAGTAAAGTATAAAGCCCTCGATCCTGCTGCTACAATATCTCGACATCAACAAGCACATCTCAGCAACAACTCACTACACTACAAACACAACTCTTCAATCAACCACTTCCAAACAACCACCACTCAAATTCATCATGAAGACCGCCGTCGTTGCCCTCATCCTCTCTGCCGTCTCCGGGTACGCCAAATCCCTTCATTCCCAAGCCCCAAAGTAAAAGGCTGACCAGAACAGCGCCTTTGCCGCTGGCAACTGCAAGTGCCAGGACCCCTCCGGCACTGGACCCCAGTGGGATGACCTCACCCAGAAGGCCTGTGGCATGCAGTTCCCCGGAGAGAACGGTGCCTGTGTTTTGAACAAGCAGTACCACGGTGACCAGCACCACCAGGTGAGTCGTCTTCTTCCCGAAATAGAATCTCTCCCTAACTTTTCTTGTAGTGTTCGTCTTCCTTCGGATGCATTGACGCCGGCGCTTTCAACGACTGGTGCGCCCAGAACGGCGCTCCTGGTGCCTACTGCTGGTCTTAGATGGATATGAATAGAAGATATCCAACGGCTACCAGAACGAGATGGTGATTGGAAACGGCCAGGTGCTGGTTTCTCGAACTAGAGAAACGCGGCATTTGTGAACTTTCTCGACTGCTAGCTTTACATTCTTTCTAGCTAGATTAGGATTATGCATACAAACGCAATTGATTCTGATACTGATATGCCACCTCTGGTTATACACCTGCCCCTGTCAGCGTGACTTTCTGGCCTGGGGCTAGTTACCTACAACTACCTCAAATATCATTGATGGGTGGGTGACCAAGTGAGAATGAACCGACAGCTGGCGCTACTTCGAGTGTATTGACTATTGAGCTCAGATGAGCGTTGAGCCGAACCTATCCTGGATAAATAGCCCTACGGTGCGCCCCCCGCAGGAATAAGGGAAGTTCCGAAACTGTTGCCTTGGATCTCAAAGTGTCTTCAAAGAAGCATTGCATAGACTTATGGTGTTAAGCTGATTCGATGCAAAAGTGGCAGATGATATTATTACTCTATGGTGTCGAACCCTCCGCCGCGGCCGGTCTCTTCAGACAATTGTTCTCTGAGACTCGCCATCTCATTCTCCAACGACCTGACATCCGCGTTTACCACAGCTTTCTCGAAATCGATCAGCACAGCCTCGTGGCTAGAGCCGATGATGAAGTTGTGACGATTAGCATCTCCATGTAAAATCCCGAGACTATGAAGCCGCCCCAGGGCTCTCTGACAGATCTCCAAATCAGCCATGCCAGCTCGTCGTCCTTCTACTTTCTCTAGAAGAAACCCGATTACCCGACCCTCCTCGTGTATGTGTCCCAAAAACCGTGGGGCGATGGTTGAAGATTGTAGGATCTTGTACATGCGGGTCTCAGCCTCAATATACTGGATTTCCCACGGGAATCGGGCAATCTTGGCGATCATTGGACTTTGTTCACGTTTCTCCGACTGGTTTTGGTTCGCCAGATTCTCCGACTTTGTTGTACACTCTTGGGCGAGCAAAGTCAGCTGCTGAGTTCTCTGGAGGTCCAGAAATCTGATCTTCTTGTGGTGCCAAACTGTCTCCACGCCGGGGAGATCTTTCTTCTCCAAAGCTGCACCAAGTTTGCCAGTTGACGCGTTGCGAGAGACATATGCAGCATTCCAGTGGATCTCGCCGTACGGTAACGTAGGCAGAATATCCTGGAATCTCAGTGGCATATCCATTAGTGAGTCGGCATCGAGGGCACCGGCTTGAATGGTGACATATTTGACGCTGTGACCAGTCAAGACACGGAAGTAAGAGTCATCTCTTCCTCCAGTAGAGAATTCCATAGAAATAATACGAGGAGTAGCCATAGCCATAATGATGCTTTACTAATGACGGTGTGCTTTATTTGTCTTCAAGGAGAAGACTGCAAGCTTAATATGCTTTTTTGAGGTGGGCCACGTTGCAAGCTGATGCGCTTTGAGCTTTTCGGGTGCTGGAAGTTTTTTCTTCCGCCACACTATACCTAGGTACCAAATTTGATCGGATTCTTAAGCGCTGAGAGAGTGGAGTAGTATCCAGGAGGGATAGCATAGTCATAGTGTGAGCGGCTCTCGTTAATCAGCAGGAAAGATCTTCAAGTAGATTATCCACTTTGGTCTGTAAATAAGGTTTATAAGCTAAGTTGGGTGGCAGTGAAGTGTAGTGCGCGCTAATGAGTTCGGTTGTACTGGGCGCGTAAATGCGACTATCCGTCATGGAGTGGTCGTTCTTTACGGCCGTTTCCAAATCAAGAGAGATGTTAAAGTAGATTATCCCCTTCTGTCTGTAAATAAGGTTTGTAAATTAAGCTAGGTGCGTACCGCGCGCTAATGAGTATTGGTTGTACTAGGCGCGTAGTTGAAACGAATGTGACTCTACTTGATGGAGTGGTCGGTCTTCACGACCGTTTCTAAATTAAGAGAGATCTTAAAGTAGATTATCTACTTGCCATATGCAGTTGGTTGTCATGTCAGGTTGCGATCTTAGGAGGCAGCCAATCGTAGGCGCCCGCGAAAACCAGCCTTGGGCGCATGCTTGAACTGCATCGGCAGTTACAACTCGGCGAAGGCGCAAAACGGCCCCATGACTCCTTGTGAAAGTTCTATAAGAAGAAGACTTCCGGATCACAAACGCTGACTTGGCATCTGATTCATCTTCATTTTCTACCTTATTCCCTTTTCACGAAACAAAGGTACAGCGACTCTTGTCTATTTCATCGGAACAACACTGAACTGTTAACTAGGCTAGCTACGTTACTACATTGAGCCCTTAGGCACAACCCGCTGTGAGAGAATATTGTCTAGTATAGTTACTGTTTGGTTGAGGTTTGTACTATCTACTAAAGGTGTTGCTATTAAACGTCTTTATATGCTAACTCTGGAACCAAAGGACTTCGAGCCATCATGTGTACCTGGTATAAGATTCAGTACACATGTGAATGCATCAAAAACATGGAATTTGTTCAATGCCAAACTGCTATTGATTCGGGCATGAATCAAAAGTGCAAGCCGATCAAGAAGGAGGTGAACAGATTTTCCACCAACTATTGTCCAGGCCATTTAGTCTACCCAACTTGTGGAAAGAAGTACTTTTCGGATCCCGAATGATCGCGAAGGAAGTAAAGGACTGTTTTTCCGCACTATCTATTTACCTAGATTAGAATACAGTATTGATTATACATCGCCATATTAGTCCACTGAACTGATATGAGTCATGTTATGGGGTTATCTTGGCAGCCCATCGCTATCTAACGAACTCATCCAACCGCAACGACGAGTGAACTCAGGCTCCTGCACAAGCCTCGTTCCGCCGTCGCTTTGGTCCCATAAACTCTGCGCTTCTGCACAGGATGAAAAATGGGACAGGCAACCAGATCTTGAAAATACACGATCTCGATCATCGCAATCGATACGTAAACTCTCCACTCGGACTTGACATCCCTTACAATTCACACCACTCTCAACCTTGTTGCTGTTTGGATCATACCATGGCAATGCCGTAGACGCCATGAAACGTTGGTTTGCCTGCTCACTCCGCCCTAGTAATTCCTGGGCTGAGGCTTGATCAAGGATTCCCAGCACTTGTAGTCTCGTAGTAGCTAGCTGTGCAGCGACCAAGCACTTTGGGCGCCTAACTCGTTTTTCTCCCCTGGAATACAAGCCAGGCACAGTACATAACGCTGGTCCTAGTAACTGAAGCAGCCGTTTGGTGGACATCTTTGCCAGCCTGGAGAGAGTTGATGTGCATATGACGCGCAAGTCTGGTGAAGTTCTAATGCACGCAAAGCAGCAGCGAGTAGCGGTCGGGAGAAATAGAAAGCCCCCGAATTCACCACACAACGCGCACTTTTCACAGATCAGAGGACTATACAGATCTCCGATTGTAAAAGTTTGCGCCAGACCAGCGCGGAGCATACCTCGCAGACCTTCCAACCCATACTTGACGACTGACTGGTACTCCGAGACTGCAGTGGATACAGCACGGGCTCGCCGATTGATGTGACGAAACCGAAAGTAAGAGAGTAGATCCAGGTTACGAAAAACGATCCACAGCAGCTCGAGGGGAAGCCGGTCTAGGGTACCAAGCCCCGAAGCAGCTGGAGCTTTGAAAGCTGCTTGAAGATCTTTTAGGACTGCTTGGGTTTCATGAGGACGTGACCGCACGAGCATGAGGTCGAAATCGTGTCGATGATATGCGCAGATGTCGAGAATAGCATCTGATGTCATTTCTTGAGGGTTTTTAATGGAACACCTGAGCCTCTAGAATCTTCTTAAGCGGCAAGATTGCGCTTTTAGGAAGAAAAGATCGAGTTTTGCAGAAGCACGTGTGGTGAGCGTAAGTATTGAGTCAAAGAGAAGCTCTCAGCCGTCGAGTCTGCCCCGCTCAACGAGTTTTGGGCGGCAGCCGACTGGACGCGTTAGTTATAGTGGACGCGTTTTTGGCCGCACACTTTGATGGCTCACGTGATATTCTACAACCTGTGGGATGCAGCTGGTTACTGGAAAATTTCCAGATCCGCTGTAATTTCGACCGAGAAAAGCGACAATTGTAATCTTTCTCGACTGCTAGTTTTCATTTGTTCTAGTTAGCTTGCGATTCTGCATAGGAATTCAATTGATTCTTATCCCGACATGCCACTCGTCACCTGATTACTTTAGTTGTTTTTCTCTCTCCCACACCCTTGGATATAAGAGAGTAACACATCAGCAAAAGAACACTTGAAAATACACAAAATGGCATTTTAAATCGGCCCAATGCCATGCAACACAATAACCTTAAC
>JAADYS010001774.1:0-15945 GCA_012931995.1 Fusarium albosuccineum | reverse complement strand
ATTCAGAAGGCAGTAGAATACCACGCAAGTAATGAGCAGCGAGAGGATCGCCCTCGACGCAGATAAAGGTAGTCCAACCCCCATGATTTCCAGAAAATACCCCCCAATATTAAAAAAGGAAAACGAAAAGGGAAAGAAAAAAGGGTAGGGAATGAAGCACGACTCCAACTCAGGTAACCATTGGGATTTCGGAAAGAAAGCGCCGAGATGGGTGTTTTCTCAATGCCGATGAGAGATGATGGCGGCCGGACGGGGAGCGATCGGGACCGGGGCAGATCTTATACGGGAGCCGTAAGCAGGGCCTCAGGGGAGGGGCCGGGATCCCAGACGCCAACAGAACAGGCTGCAGACGAGATGAATGCTCCTGATTCTCGTTCCCCCACATTTCACACCTTGGTTCTCGACACGGGTTGGCAACAGAGTTCTAATAATAACCGCTAGAGCCGCCGTAGGAGCACAGATATGCACGGGTAGCGAGCTTAAGGCTTACGGTAAGACAGATAAACAGCGGCAGGGCAACTCGATAATGAATTATCAGGGGCGGGCTGGGTGATGAGCCGAGAGCATCGCACTGTGTCTCAGACCTGGCGCTGACACATGATCCTCCGCTGAAATCTGGAGCTCAGATGTTTGACCATGGCCAGCCACTTACTTACTCGAGGTCACCTTGCGGATCCGATCCGAGGAAGCTCGTGAAAATGGTTGAGAGGGGAGATGGTCTTTGTTGAAGAGGTATCGCATCAAGAGATCTGATAGATCAAGGACAAAATTAACCTTTTTACGATTGAGCAAATCGGAGTTGAATGAGAGTTCCGTCGGGTCTCGCAATGGGGCCTTGAAACTCAGGGCAGTTGTGGCGTCGCCCCTCTGTCAAGCCACTCCCTCACCGCCAAAAATTCGAAAAATTCTGCCGCTTCGTCCTGCCTCCAACTTCTCAGGTAGGCGCCGTCCAATTGATTCTTCACCTCGCAAGCGTTTATTGACGTTCGCTCTCCGCACCCCGCTTCCAGTTTGTCAAGATGTCGTCCATGCGAAATGCCGTCGCGCGGCGACCTCACCGTGAGCGAGCCCAGCCACTGGAGCGCCGGCGTCTCGGTCTCCTCGAGAAGCACAAGGTTCGTCGAATCTTCGCCCCGCCTTCTATCCCAGCTACTGACGATGGCAGGATTACTCGCTTCGAGCAAAGGACTTCAACAAGAAGAAGGCGCATCTCAAGGCCCTGAAAGACAAGGCGGCCGATCGTAACGAGGATGAATTCTACTTTGGAATGATGTCCCGCAAGGGACCCGGATCTAAGATTCAGGACGGCAAGAGCTGGAGCGGAACTGTCCAGGGCGATCGCGGAAACCGAGCCATGGACGTTGATACTGTGCGCCTGCTCAAGACACAAGATATCGGCTATATTCGGACGATGCGACAGGTGATAGCGAAGGAGGTTGCCAGACTGGAAGAGCAGGTGGTCCTCACAAGGGGATTCGATAAACTCGACGAAGATGAAGAGGAGGAGCAAGACGACGATGACGACTCCGAGTTCGATTTCTCAGCACCCTTAAAACCGAAAGCGCCCCGAAAGATTGTCTTTATGGACGACGAAGAGCAACGGGAAGAAACGATAGAGAAACATGTGGATGAGGACGACAAGGGCACGGCTGACAAGACCTTCGAGGGCCTTGACAACGATAAAAAGGATAGTCCAGAGCTTGAGCGCGCCAAGTCTCTCCGCCGTCTACGAGGCCAACTGGAAAATGCGCGTAAAAAGCTCAAGGCCCTCACAGACGCCGAGAGCGAGCTCGAGATCCAGCGCGCAAAGATGGCCAAGACAGCGACGTCGGGAGGAACCACCCGCAAAGGCAAGAAGATCATGGTGCGGACACGGAAGCGGTAAAAGCTGGGCAACCTTTAAAAGCAATTCTTTCCTTATTTCCCATCATCATTCTTCATTGTTCGTTACGGCTCGCTTTGCAGTGCATAGCTAATCGATACCCCCTTTAACGCCGTGGGTTAATGATACATGATACAAAAATATGAAAGATTCCTTTCAGATGCTCCCTGCCCGATTATGACCCAGCCTTTATCGTTCGTTACCTGATTGCATTAATACTTGGACCCTATACATTTATATGCAGCCTTGAATACGCCGCCAAAGCACTTGAAGCCAATCGTCAACACCCAAATGAAGCAGGCAAACAAGCCCTTGACGATCTTGACAATCACCCGGATCAAGAAGGGTAGCTTGTCCTCCTTCTCCTTGGACTTGCTCTTGCCCAGGCTCTCATCCTGGCTCTCGACATCAATCTCAAACGACTCCATCTTTCGGCGCTTCTTCTCCTCACGCTTGCTCTGCTTGCTTAATCGCCTCTCCTGCTTGGCGGTGAGCAGCAGGGGTGGCGGGGGCTCAAAGACTTCCATGGCGGGTGTGTTCTTTTCGTCTGCTGAAGCCACGAGCAACAGTGCTGCTACGGCCACATCGACGATAAAGTACGACTCGATCTTAGAGGCGATGCCTGTGTCAATCTCAAGCCAACCGCCACCAGTGCCGTCGCGGGTGAGCTTGGCAAGGTGTTGAGGGGACTCGTTGTGCTCAAGTGTGTACTCAACGCGCGACCATGAAGGCGAACGCTCAATTGTGACGCAGAAAGGAGTCGCCAGAGCAGGGTGTACGAGAAAGTGGTGAGAGCTGTCCTCATCCCAGACGAGGCGGGCGGCTTCTCGCTCAGCAATCATGACGGCGTTGGGATCATTCGCCTTCTCGATGGCCATCTTTGTGGCAGGTGTAGGCATGAGAAGTGAGACAAGACCGTCATTGGGAGGATGTTTCCGGGTCTCCTCTTCAATGGTCGTGCTGATGGCTTCTTGCCAATGCTTGGTGTCAGTGACCTTGTTGCTTGGGCTACTGCCGTGACCGACGACGCCGCTGATGATGCTGCTTGCCGAGGAGCTGGCATCAGGCTTGGGAGCCTTGTAAGGCTTGTTAGGATCATGTCTTGTGAGAGTGACATAGGCTGAGGCTGAGGTGGGGTCGATGCGGAGGTTGTAAAATGGTTGTGATGCGGATGAGAGACTATAGACGGGGGCATCCTTCTCTTGGCTCAATTTCATGCAATACACACGTCCCTCTGAGTGAGATGCTTGCCATCCATTGGCAACCTTCCACAGGTTCTTGAGCTGCTCATTGGAGGAGGTTGTGGGCACCAGGGGAGGTTCTTGAGGGGCTGTCCTTTGTGGCCATGTAGGGGTCCTTGTAGACTGGATGCTCATGGGACTAACAACCGGGACCGGGCTTCGGACAGGCGGGTTCCGGGTTGTGGTTGTCGGGGTCTCATAGTATGTCTGCCTGCTAATGACAGCCCGCGGCATCGGAGCCGGGCGGTTCTCAGTGGGGACATAGTTCTGTTGGCCCAGTGGTACATCCGGGTTGTAAGTCGGGAAGATTGAGCGAATAGGTTGCTCAGTGGAGGGGTCACCCAACGGCGGCTTAGCTATCGAACTCCGGGATCGTTCACTGCTGGCACGAACAAGGGTGTTGGCTTGAGAAAAGGCAGTATCAGAGCGCCCGGGGATCTCAACTGTCGGCCGGGGCCTCTGGACCTTGACTGGTTGTGGGCGTTCAGGTTGTTGTTGCTGCTGTTGGCGGACTGGGTCAAACTCAATCGGGGTATGCGACCGGTTCTGAGGTGTCTGCCGTCCATTCCTCGGAGGCGAAGCTGCCTCGGGCGATTGCGAAATCTCGGGAGACATGGCTTGTTGTGGTGTAGCAGCCCGTCGATCATGTGGCGTTGGTGCTCTGCGCTCGCGGGACTCTGAGCGTCGCGGTCTCGGGGTCTGGTTCCTTGATACGGGCGGCGGCTTGGACGAGTTGGGGCTCGGGAATAGAGAGAACCCTCCGGGGGTTGGGGTCGACATTGTTGAATAAAGATCTGTTTCAAACAGGTGCTGCTTCTTCTCAGAAGAAGAGGGTTGGGTATTATCGGGTATCGAAGAGGGGGTATCTAATAAACAAACAATGAAGTCGAGACTAGCAAGACGATGTAAAAGGTATTGAACTGATGAGGTTGAGCTCTGCTACCGGTTCATGGCTCAGTCCAAGATGTCGGGATTCTCTCGTGATGCCAAGCAATTTAGATGAGAGCCGGCAGATGCAAACAACAACAAGAGCGTAACCAACAAGAGGAAAAAACACAAACCCAGCCGTCTGATATTATATTCCCCTCGACGACTCAGTCTCGCACACAGCGTTTAAGCGCTCGCATACCCCTCGACGTGCAGCAAACTGCCCTCACTTACAGTTAGAGCAACCCTGCCCCCAAAAATAGCATCGCCAGGGGTCCGCAGCCAATCGGCGCGCGCATCACACTGCAGCAAGCACCCTAAGCGCCGAGACGCTCGACCCGAGGCGCGCTGAAGTGAGGGGGAGGGGCAGCGCCATTGGTCGAGACGCGGGAAATGGAAACACCAGCAGTTTAAAGAGAGTCAAGAACTTTACGGCCGGGTGGTTGGTCCGTGTGATTCGTGTGATGGGAGATGCTTCTCTCGTCTGTGAGAGGCGGGAGAGTCTGTTAGTGCTACCGGGAACAAGAGTGATATTGGCTCAGTACTTGGGGTTAATTTCAACAGTGGCCCTTGCTCTTCTGCTCTTCATCTGCCGGGAAACAGATCATATTCCGTCATTGTTTCTGGGAGAAACTCGTTCAGTTTTGAGGCCCGCTAGAATGGAGACCTGGTCTGCAAACGCTCTTATTCCCGTCGGGCCCTCAAACGGTTCACCGCCGGAACTCCCCATGGTTCAACGGACCTACATCCACGACCAGAAATCAACCAGTAAAGTCAGGTCGGTGATGCAAAACACCCTCTTTGACTGACACCCGAAACCTCGGACCCGGCGATCGTCGTTGGTCGCGGCGCTACAAGGACGATGCCGGCAGGATTGGCGGCAACCGGGTGAGCCACGATAACATGGCGTTGGTTCAAGCCGAATGTGCTCTTGCGAGGTTGATCCACACTCTCGGTATCGCGCTGCCTTTTGATATACCGTCTTTTGTATTCTTACATGGCTCCGTCAACTGTACAATAAGCCCCCCGTGTCAGAGCAGCGTAGATGTCAATATCCCCCCAGAACGCCACAGATGCAAGGCCCCCCTCTCTTCATCAGTATCACCGTCCCTCGGTCGGCGGTCGATCCCTTGCCGTGAGCCCGTGTATCCTCTCCCCCCGCTGCTCCATCTCCTTCTGCCTCGACAGCCGGACGTGCTCGGGCAGCCCCCACCACTCGCGCATAAACTCCTCCTGCGCCGCGGCCATCTTTGCCTTGCGCTTCCGCTCCCGCTGGCGCTCCATCCGTAGGGCGAACCACTCCTCCCGCGCGGCGTCGTGCTCGGTCTGTGTCGCGTGCAGCTTCATGCAGCTGTTCATGGTGCGGTGCTCGGGGCGGCATGCGAAGGATACTGTGAATGTTCGGCCGAGGGCGCAGGCGGCAAAGGCTGTATTGGTAAGAGAGTCAGCGGTGGTTTCTTTTGCTTCAAGATGGGGGGGCCAGGTATCAGGCCATGTCCCTCCGCAGTCAAACTAACCCTTGATCTCCTCGGCGCACTGCTTCCGAACTCGTTGGTAGAAAATATCCCGGACCTGAGCCTCCTGCGAAGCAGACAACGGTAGCGGATTCCTCGAAGGCACTCCGAGCCTCTCCTCCGGCGCCGTCGGATTCTGGGCGGCCATTGCGGCCATTCGACTCCCTCGCGGAGCTCGGACTTGTGCAGACTATAAAATGGACGCCCTCTCGAGTCGAATCCGGGCGTCTACTGGGGGCAGAGGGTCGTGGGGAGTCGTCGATGTCGCGAGCTTGCGCTGAAGCTATATCGGACGAGGAGCTTTGGCGGGCCGTAGCGAGGTGAGCCCATGGGTGGCAGAATTTGGCTCACCGCCTGCCGTTTCGGGGGCCGGTCGGAGAGGTGGTGCGTGGAGTTTGGGTAATTTAGAAGAAACATGGAGAATTGGTCTTGCATATTGTGTGTATCGGAGTTTATATCGTCGTATGATGGTATACGGTCTCAAGGGTTGGGAACTGGCATTGTGTCGTAAGCTGTCAACGCGTTTGCCGACTCCATACTGTTGGGGGGTTACATGGAAGATTCTATGGTAGAGTATTGTGACTTGACAGTCTCAAATAACTCCTTCTCATGAGTAGGTGGCCGTTCGCGGGTTTCTCGTGGCTGGTGGAGCCTTTGGTTGCCTGCTGAGAAGCCTCCACTTACACATCGTCAACTTTGACAGCGAGGAATACAACATTGATGTCGCCAGCTTGTGCATCCACTGGCATTTTCATGAAAGAAGCCAGTCGTAATGCAATCATAAACCTACCAGCAGATATGTCACCTAACATCAGAAAAGGTCAACAGGTGAGTGACGTGCCGATGCCAAGACGCAAACAAATTAGCTACCCGAGAGACATGGCTGTGAGATTCACGCTCTCACCAGGCATTCCAGGCAGCACCGGGCCCTCATTGGGACCGTTTAATTAACACATGCCCTCATTACAACCTTGAGGATCAAATTCAGGTAGGACTGTTGCACAAGATTTGAGACTCAAGCTTTGTATCATCGTGAATTGGGTTCATGTGGAAGGACCAGCATGCTCCTCAACATGCCTCCTTCCCCTACCTCCATGTATTTAAGGCAGCCATCTCAATCTTTCACTTGATTTCAGCAAACACTTTAATTCTTCTGTTCAACCATCTTCAAAATGTCCGCCTCTGCTGATAATACTCCATCGCCTCAGGATCTCCTCAATGCCGTCTCCTCCGCCTTGCATCAACAGGCAGGAAAGGATGTCTTCGCCATTGGAGGCACCGTCTGCAATCCCGAGACTTCAACAAGCACCCCAGACGATAACTATCCGCTATCAATTCGCTGGGACCGCGATGACAAAGGCCAGTGTCGTAAGCTCACCTTGCCTGTGAATGATGCTGCTGCTTCCAAAGAGTCCTTCGAGTTGTTGTTGAAGGACTGTCAGCCTGCCACCTTTGGCGTCGGTTCCCAAGAAGTGCTTGATGAGGAATACCGCAAAGCAGGCAAAATGGATAAAATTGGCTTTAGCACCAGCTTTAACCCGTACGAGTATGGTATCGTCGATACTATCAATCAGGTTCTCGCGCAGGGCAATTCGAATGCCTTGGGTGTCAAAGCAGAACTGTACAAGCTCAACGTAAGGCTGCTAGCCCTCGTCTTAATTTTCCAACAAGTCTGACATAGGATATAGGTTTACTCTAGTCCTTCTGGCAAGTTCAAACCACATGTCGACACTCCACGGTCCGACCGCCAGATGGGCTCTCTTGTCGTCTGTCTCCAAGTTCCACACCAAGGCGGCCAACTTGCGGTTCGACATGGAGGTCGCGAGATCGTCTTTGACTGGGCATCCCAGAGTGCCAACTCCGTTCAATGGGCAGCCTTCTTTTCTGACTGCGAGCACGAAGTCTTGGAGGTCACTGAAGGCCATCGGATGACCTTGACCTACAACCTCTTTTGGACAACCTATGGTCCAGCTTCCATGGCCGCTCACCTGCCAGCTCTGGACCAGGAATCTCTCCACTTCTACAACGCCCTCGAGAAACTGCTCGAAAGCGAGGATTTTCTATCATCGGGTACGTTCCTCCGTTACATCTTGGCACAGGTCCTAACACCCTTCCACCAGGAGGTCTTGTGGGGTTTACTTGCACCCACGCCTACCCGCACACCTCCAAGTCGTCCGTCGCAACCCTCCACCACTCTCTCAAAGGGCTGGACATGGTCGTCTACCAAGCTCTCAAGCGTATCCTAGGCAGCGCTCGAGTTAGCGCGGTGCTCGATGATGAGGAATACCGAGAGTTCCAACGTGAAATGTACTCCGATGATGAGGACGAGGACGACGGTTGTGCACACGTTTCCGACGCACCCAGTTCGGCAATTGCCTGGGAAGACTGGAGTTGCCAGGACGAGAAATTGTGCCCTGATAAAGTTGGCGTGAGACAGCGCGACGACAAACCTCTGTATCCGCGTCGGCCAGTAACTTGGCTCAACTACCCGCCCAGCACTCAGACTCCCAAAGAACTTGCTGTTGCATTCAACACTGTAAGTCAAGGTCTATATGACCGGCTGTAGTTTTGTGTTTCTAATGTGTGAGTTGCGCAGTACGGCAATGAGCCTGGCATAGATGCCTTCTACACCTCGGCCGTCGTCATTGCTCAAGTCAACGAATTCTTGCCGTCGGGATAGAATCATGGTTTCTGGATGATTTCTAGTGGAATTAATGCTAGATTGAGCGTCGCCCTGGCTCTGGAACCACTCTATTTGTTGATGGCTATGAGAAATAGGCCTCGCTGTTGCGACGGACATTACCAGTTCAATTGAAAGACGCATGTGGCATCTTCGAGATTGATGCATCTTCCATATTATGAAAGCAGGAATTACTACATTTGGGAGAGCGTCCTCTCCCTGCCAAGAGGAATTCCATCCCCGGCCAGTTGTATGTTCTGGGATAGCTAATGCTGGGCCATATCTCTTCGATCACTTCCCTGGCACTCCATCGCGGCATGTAACACAGCCTTCCAGTGACCCTGGTTTATGCGTCTGATAAAAAAGACTTTGACACCATATGAACTGGTAATACTTTCCGAGTAATTAATCCGTCTCCCTCTCGCTATCTTTTCTCCAGGTTCGAGAACTCTGACTGAGACAGGCTCAGCCCTGAGCGCCGGCTCATAGGAGGGACGGTCTTCCCTCAACTTCGTACACGAGTTTATGAGCTTTTGGGTAAACACCGAATTCCTTGCATGTTTTGCAGCCATAGGTATTGCTGTGGCTATGCAGGGTGAGTAAAGAGGAGTAGTCGAGGCGGAGGAGTAGTGAGGGCTTACAGGCAGGTACAATGGCCTTCGTTGGCCCTCAGAATCACAAAGCGCCGAGAGTGAAAGAGCGTGGCCCATGCTGGTTTTCGAACCGATGGCTGTCGAGACTGATGTTCCACCCTGTGCGAACGTGTCGCTTGGCTGACTCCACAGGATCTTGAGTATCTTGGAACTTATTAGCGGATGGTGAGGTTGTTCAGATCATAGCATGCTTCGCCAGGTTTAAAATCGCGAGGATTGCAAACTCGAAATCCTTTAACTGTTAATCCATATAGCCTCATTGACTGCGAACTTACGCGGGTCTAGCATCTAGTGATTCCTACGGCTCCCCTAATATCGGCAAAGTCATGACAACCTAACGCGGGCCATAAATTCCCGGTTTGTACATGCAACATTGACTTTTCACTAATGTAGTATAAAGGCCTCTCTGACGCTCCAGACTCCTGCAGAAGAGAGACAAGCACCGGATTCCCATATTGCTGGGGTTCGACCTTTCACATCCACCTGGTCTGGCACGGCCCCAACTTCGAGGAGAAGCTTGACAGCAACGTCGAAACTATGCCGGGGACCCCATGATAATGGCGATTGGTTCTTCCAATCTAAGGTCTCAGGGGGGACTCCATATGCTAGGAGGGTGGAAATGACTTTGGCGTGTCCCTCCCCAGCCCTCAAGAAAGTGTTGGTTATCTGGAGGTAGTGTTGGTGGAAGTAAAATGAAGTGCAGCCTTTCTTAGAGCAGGTGTACGGACGGGGTGGAAAGTACGGATCGACAAGTGCGCCATTCAAAAAAGGTGCAAGGAGCCTTACACCCACACTGTCTGGCTTAGGTATGGTAGCAGTAACACATGGCAGTGCGAAGCTTCCATTATGGATCGCACCTTACATAGGGTGGAAGGAGGGTTTGAAGACTGTATTCATTCAATTCAGGTCTTTTGCATGGAGACAATCAAGAATAGAACGCCATGTGCCATTTATTATTATGAATGGCAAGGCATATATCAGAGATGTACCAGATCCTAACTTCTTTGCACTACCAACCATGGATATCAAACACATCAGCATGAAACACCGCGCGCCATAAACTCCGTCTTGTTGCTATATCGCCATTTCTAGTCGTCAACTACTGCTGAGGATAAGCCTGTGCAGGATAAGGCTGCGGCTGCTGGTAGTGCTGTGGAGGCGGCGACGTAGCGGCGGGAGGAGGCGTGGTGTACTGGCTCTGTCCATCAAGCTCACTTCCATAAGGCTGGCTCTGACCTGTGTGCTGATGCTGCACGGGTTGTTGGTAGGACTGGGGTTGAGACTGAGGCTGTTGGGGAGGGTATTGTCCGTAGTTTTGCTGGCCTTGGAACTGTGCAGGCTGCTGCTGCGGCTGCTCCTGGGGAGAGTAAGGGGCCTGGGCAGGAGGAGGATAGGCACCCTGCTGCTGGTAAGGGCTCTGTGTTTGTTGGAAAGGGCTTTGAGCCTGTTGGTAAGGGGCGGGAGCGGGAGCGCCTTGAGGGTATTGCTGTTGTTGCTGTTGAGGAGCGAACTGGCCAGGGGCCGGCTGCTGATACTGCTGGGTTTGAGGCTGGGCCTGGTATCCCGGTTGAGGGGCGAGCGCAGGCTGAGCCTCAGAGATCTTGGTCTCCATCTGGTAGTTGTTGCTGGGTGTAGTCGCGACTGAGCCGCTGCCGATGGGGAAGCGACCCTCCTTGCGGCCGCGAAGGAACATGATCAGGGTATAGACGAAAGTGGCAATGAAGAGGACCCTGCGATTACATGTTAGTCAATAACCCATGGGCTTAGCATGTCTGAAAAGACTCACCAGACAAGAGCGCCAAGGCCGGCAATGGTAGAGAACAAGGCCAGGCCAAGCTTGGTAAGAATGACATTCTCATCGCTGCGCTTGTCGAGGCCGTCATGGCGCTTATAGACGATATCACAGTACTTGCTGTCGATGTTGCTGCCGTCGTCGTAGCAGTTGTCCACGTTGACGGGAACAACATACTTGGCGCGCTTGGCAGCAGTAGAAGCCCAAGCAGCGAGCCAGAGGATGACCAGGAGACCGTCGGCGATGATGATGGCGAGGATGTGGTACGCGCTGTTCAGGCTGGGGATCTTTTCCGTGAAGACGGCGTAGGCGACGGTAAGCCAAGTGAGGATGGCCTAAGGAGCACATTAAGTTAGTTTGACTCATGGTTTCTAGGAGTTGTGAAAGCTTACAATGGCGATGTTGAAGCCGTGCTCTTCCATGTAGGCATCGTGCATCATGCGACCACAGATACCGACAATGACGAGGGAGATGAAGAACTGAAGACCACGGAGGATCATGACCCAGAAGGGCGTTCTGAGGACATGGTTTGCCCTAGGCTTTTCTTGGGGTTGCTCCATTGCGGTGTGTTTGTGAGGTCGAGTTGTATGAGTGAGTGAGTATGAGTCCTCTATGGTCCCGTGTAAGTCGTCAACACCAAATCTCAGCCAAGAGAAAAAAGTGCAAAACTAGTATCTAGTTAAATCTCTGGGCACGCGGGAAACAAGAAAGCTGGGCGACACAAACGCCTTATACGTCGGGCGCACGCGCGCAGAGCCGCCTCTGCAAACTTGATGAGCAATCCAATCTATACCGCCCATCCGCGGGCGTGTTGTACGCCCTTCTGCATCTCGCGCAGCCCCAAGGCAGATTGAGGGACCCTGTCGGTACGGCTGCGTTAGCGCCCTTCAGCCGCACCGGGCTGGCCATTGACGAAGCATCACGGGCTCCGTCGGGCGTTGTCGCGAGTGGAGCGGCATCGAAAACGCGGCGTCAAGGAGCAGGGAGGGCGCGTTTCTTCCCCTTTCTAAATCATGCCTTTATCAAAATGTGGCGGGCTAGAATCTTGAACGGAAATGGCTTGACGTGTAACGGTGTACAAGATAGATGCTCTGCTTCCTGTCTATTTTCATGAGTTGCTACAGTTGTTGGGATGAAGTGCGTATAAGGCTCCGGCTGCGGACCCAGAAGCGCTTTGATGCAGAGTTTCGATAGTCGAGACCCGAGGTGACCAGGGTTTGCTCCCTTGTCGTTGTCTAACCCGCCACCCCTGCAAGCTGTTTTACTCAAACCTCCGGCAAGTCGGCATCTAAAGAAGGCTGAAGGAGAGACAGGTCCCGTACCCGTTGATGAGAGCGGAGATGGCGTCTGACGGGGTGCAGGACTAAAGGTTCGATAATTGATGACTTCCGACGCCATCTCAAGCCACAGTCTTAAAAATAAAAGACAAATTCGCCCGGCTCGTCACTGCAGAGAATTGGAAGTGTGCGTCTATAGTTCGTCTCTCACACAACTTCTCTCCTGGTAAGAGGGCTTAGAGACTGTTAGCTCAAACAGTTGGTTCCTGCTCAGCCAAGGTTGATCACCATCGTGTCAACACTTAAGCGAACAGGCTTAACAAGGCTATCCGTAAAATATTGATTAAAAAGCAGAGCGGGAGGAGGGGAATGAATGAAGCGACCATGGGCAATTCCTCACATCTGATTTGCCAGCAACCAGATGTGATGCATGCCGCGAAGGATTCATGTCGGGGGACGATCCCGTGCCGGGGCATGTGCCAAGTCATTTCTGGGGCGTGGTCCTCCCTCCTTGCGTCTATGTGTCTTGTGCTTCTCTCTCATTCGGTTGTCCAACTCCGATACATCACATATTGTTACCCAAACAAGGGCGAGGGGACTTTCTCATTGAGGAATTGTTAAGCCTAGCCCCCCGGGTTGCGATTAGCCTCATCGCCAAGCTTGGAACGGACGTCACAGAAAGCCGGAGCTGAACTGGAGGTGGAGCATTCTTTGCTGGGGAGAGCCTTGCCAGCGGGTCCTTGCAGGCCGTTGAGGTGTGCCTGAGCGGAATTGTGAGGCTAAAGTGCGGAATGAGGGCCCTGTTGTCTTTACGTATCACGCCAGCCAGAGATTACATCCAGTTCGGAACTGGGGTCAATCCATTAATGGGCATGCTGTGAGCCTCGCTGCCTATCTCTGCAGAATTGACGCTTGGTACGAGGGCCTGGGGACACAATGTCTCAGTCCTGCTGCCTTGACATGGCGCCATCTTCAGGACAAGGGAGAATCACGAATTCGGACTGAACCTCTCTGGTGAAACAGACCATCGTCTATTAAATTGCCCCTGTCTCGCCGGAAACGAGCATGGGCGTTCGATATATGCTTGTAGGTACGTAGACTCCTCGTTGCGTCAAGTGTCATGATCCATGACAACAAACCTAGACGCCTCAACTCTTTCGCCCGCCCTACCGCCGGCAAGCCCTATCCGTCTCAAAGCCTCTTTTCTCCTCGCAGGCTTCTTCGGAGGCTTCTTTTTTGTTTGCTTGGGGCCGCGCCACATTGTGTGGCTCATGGTCCCGTCGCGTGTGGTTTTTTTTTTTCTCATGTCTCTATGCTTTTGTCCACCATCTCCGCTGACTGCTCTGACCGATCCGTTCTGCTGATTCCGCGTTCGTCGTCATTTCACTCAGTCCACAGTTAAGGCCGACTTGCTACTCTCGTCATCTACTGCTCGTTGGGGCCCTTGATCAGGACCTTGATCGCCTCGCCCTCCTTGACCTTCTTGAAGGCCTCCTCGGCCTGCTTGAACTCGACGACGCCCGTCACGAGCTTCTTGACGTCGACCTTGCCCGTGGCCACCAGCTCAACGGCCAGCGAGTAGTCGCCGGCGCCGTACCGGAACGAGCCGCTCACGGTAGCCTCCTTGATGCACATGGCCATGATGGGGAAGGTGATGTCCGACTTGCCCATGCCGCCCTGCACGTAGCTGCCGCCGACCTTGAGGACGTGGATGCTGGCCTGGATCGAGGGCTCGGCGCCGCTGGCATCGATGACGACGTCGGCTCCGTCAGGAAGACCGGCCACCTCGAGGATGTTCTTGGCGTTCTCCTCGGGCGAGATGCGCTGCGAGGCGTAGATGTGGGTAGAGGCAAAGTCCTTGGCAAAGTCGAGCTTGGACTGGATGATGTCGACGCTGACAATCTTGGAGGCTCCGTAGGCGCGGGCGACAGCGGCGCAGAGGAGACCGACGGGGCCGGCGCCCATGACGACGACCGAATCGCCGGGCTTGACCTTGGCCTGCTTGACGATGTGGACGGCGACGGCGAGGGGCTCGATCAGGGCGCCCTCCTGCTGGGAGACGTTGTCGGGGAGCTTGAAGCAGAAATCGGCGGGGGCGACCCAGTATCCGGTCAGGGTGCCGTGGTAGGGAGGAGTAGCGGCGAAGACCATGTCCGGGCAGAGGTTATACTTGCCGGCAAGGCAGTTGGAGCACCGTCGGCAGGGATATCCAGGCTCGAGAGCGACGCGATCGCCGACCTTGAGCGTCTTCACCTTGGCTCCGACCTCGACGATGGTGCCGGCCGACTCGTGGCCCAGGACCATGGGGTCGGTGACGACAAACTTGCCGATTGAGCCGTGGACCCAGTAGTGCACATCGGAGCCGCAGATGCCCGTGTAGTTGATGGCGACGAGGACATCGTAGGGGTCCTGGAGCGTGGGCTTGGGGCGCTCCTCGAAGGTGACGTCGCCGGGCTTGTTGAGGACGAAGGAGAGGTTCTGCGAGGGGTCCAAAAGTCAGTTCGTGTCGCAACGTCATGATGGCGGGGTAGTGAGGGGTGGGTGAGCTACATACGCTGGCCATTGTTGCGGTGTCTGAATCTGTGATGGAGTTGAGGAGAACAGAAGTGAGGAGACGTGAGATGAGGAGAGGGAGAGAGAGGTAGGTGTGGTCTGCTTTTCTTTGGTGTGGGATGTCCGTCTCTTATATCGAGGGGCAGAAGACTGGGGTGGTGAATGTGGAGATGACCCTCTTCAATTGTCGTCGCAAAGTGTCAACTGCTTTTCTTTTCACAAGGCTGAAGCTGAAGAGTCTCAGGCACAAGCTTCCATCCGGCCGGGAAAAATGCAGAATCTGCTGATGAGGGCGAGATGTGCAGCTCAAATAGACTGAGGTGATGGGACGACCCGAGAAGAGGAGGAGGGGGCGTCTGCAAGCATCAAGCATCGAGACATCACACGCCCGCTTCCTTGTGCCCTCCCACCAACTCTTCTCGTCTCTCTTCACTCATACAACGAAGCCATGATACCCCCCACGTCACGGTGCGTGGACCCCGCGATCCCAAGACGCGGCAAAAAGGTCGAGTATCTAGACCCTCACCAATAGAGAAGCCATGATGCTCGCTGCAACCCTCGACCGAGGTGGTGGTGGCCACCTCAAGTGCCGCACTACGGAGGTCGGCGAGGGCCCCAGTTTGACTCGAGGCCTTCTCATGACGGGAGCGCTTGCAAAGAAGTTTTTCCTTCTTTTCCTTCTCTGATAATTCTGCTGAGGGCATGATCGCATTTAGCCAGATGGCATTTACCCGCCCCAATGGAAACGGGCAATTCCGGTGGGGTCAAGACACGCCGGCTGTCAAACCGTCGGTGAGGGAGGGAGACCTAGAGCCAAAAACAGAACCGGGAAAATAAGAGATAGCTCGGAGCTCCAGGGGAAGCTATCGACGCGTGACGGCAGCTCCATAACTGTCGTCGTGTAAGTTGACCCATACCGAATACACACCGACGAAATCTGGCGCATGAGACTCGTGGTGTGTGGAACCGGCTCCTTCGATAACAAGGTCCAACATTCCGAGAAGGATGGTAGCCCGCGTCTTGTGGCTGCTGATGTTCTCTCAGATCATGGCCCGTTGACGAGTCGTATTGTCTTGTATCCCCGTCGACACATCCCACGTGTTTGTTCCGGCTTTGTATCCCCGGCCCAAGAAATCTCCTCACCAGCTGCATCCCAGGCCATCCTTGCGTATGCTGTTGTGCCGTGACATTTGCGCCTCCGTGAGCCCGAGCTCTTATCACCAAGATACCGTGATTCTTCTTCGAGGTCAATGCGGCCGACGACGGATCGGAGCAGCACCGGCGCGGAGCTGCGGGATAGGGAATAGCGCTCGGGATCGCGGATGCGGACGCGGGGGACCGGGAGCGGGCGGCTTCGGACCTGACGGGCGGTAAACTTTCAGGGGACATTAGCGAATCCGCTTCCCCTACAGGCGCTGGGATGGGG
>JAADYS010001773.1:0-19556 GCA_012931995.1 Fusarium albosuccineum | reverse complement strand
TAAGGAAGTAAGGGTCTAAGATAAGGAATTAGGTCGAGGTCAATAAGGAAAGGGCTGATCTAAGGGGGGGGAAGGATACTAGATAGGTATATATAGCAGGTAGAAAAATAAGGGGTGCCTTAGAAGGCAAACACAGGGCATAACAGAATTAACCTAGAGCTTTTTAGAACGGGAGGGATTAATCAAACACCCATAACAACTAACAGAAGCTTCGGGATTCAAAAATAGAAGTTAATTGTATATAGAAGTTAGAACGAAACAAGACATGTAAAATGTTAAATACAAGGAAATTTCAACATACAGTGAGAAAATTGAGATAAATGCAGACCGCCCCATGTGCTGGATTTAAGTACAGCCCAGCCTGCCCTTTCTTATTCAAGCTCGATGGTTTCTGCTACTATGTTCCCCGCTGCCAAAACCTCGCCATCCATAACTCCATGCAGATAGCACTCGCCCATCAGTTTGTACGTTCCTTTACCTGTAGGACGGAGTTACTATCGCATTCCTTATCCTCCTTATCATCGCTTAGTCCTATTTAACCATACTAAGCTCCTCAAAACCACGTAGGGATGACTCATGACGGTTTACCTCTCGGACCCCCGACGTAAACCTTAGACCAGGCACGCTCCAGCTATTTGGTGTCCAAGATGTCTTTTGCGGTAAATCTCGATTCGCAGCGAAACTTGCGGTTCCCGCCCCTCCAGATGTTGTCGCCGCCGCTTGGCGTGTAGCAAACATAATCTGCAAGGGGATCATCCTGGTCGACATAGCATGCGCCGTAAACTTTGCCATCCACTACAACAGATTCTTTAGTATTTATTTCTTCAAATCGATATCACTGGAAACGCAAAAGGACACGATTGTGTGAAAAGAACGGGGAGTAGAGGGTTAAAAGGCTTACAGCCGACCATGTTCCCCCCGTCGGCGCCCCGTACATTATAAAGAGCTAAAAGTTATTTCAGTATCCGCTCATTCATCAACGCTAGAGTGGCTCACTCCAATGGTAGAGGGGGTTATTAGAAAAATGCATCTCCAGCTGTTCGATGTTATGGGCATCGCCATTGAAGTCGCACCCGTCTCCCTTGCAGCGGACGCCTTTCTTGTTTCCGCTGACGTCGTTCAGCCAAGGCCAACTGGGCGCTGGCCAAATCTGACGGACGCAATCCGTAGGCGGTTCTTGCCAGATTGCAAATTGGCTGACGAGCCAGAATTCAGTTTTGAGCTCCATGTAGACATCAAAGTCAGCAGTGGCGCGTGAAACGAGCGCAGCGAAAAGGATGAGGGATAATGTAAACTTCATGTTAGGTGGTTGGTAGATCAGGTGGATAATGGAGTGGCAGATTCTTCATATGTTAGCGGGAGGTTGACTGGGTATTTATATTTGTGAGCGTGTCCGTAAGTCTCCATCTTCATAACCGATCCAACCATGTCCACAGCGGCGCCAAGGATCGTTCTTTTACGTGGAACTGCACGCAATCGAGATGCAACAACCGAGACCAGCCTATTCACAAATACTTTCTGTTCTTACGTTGGATGTAAGTGCCCAAGACAGTTGCAAAAGAACCAATCAGCAAAGGGTTACGAAGCACCTGCTCAGGTCAAACTGACGAGCCTAATTGTTGAGGGCTCGGACTTCCCAGCTCGGACTCTGAAATTGCCTCATTTCACCGGTCCAAGAGATTGGGGTGATTTGCCTGTAATAAGAAGGCTATGTCTTCACACAAGGAATGCTTGGGGCGGCATGTCGTCATGGGGGCAAAGATCTCAGCGCTCTATGGGTACTCTTGTGTATGCTCTGCATCTATACGAGGCCACCGTCAGGGCTGAGAAAACAATTTGTCCCATGGGGGGCGGTTCAGCTAGGCTGTGTTTGGAGGGAAGGATTCTGTATACTGGGTTGCGGGCCAACAACAGGTAGCATTGGTTAGGAGCCTGGTCCCTGTGCTGCATATTCCTCTCCCGTCAGTGCCAAGTACGTATAGTGAGATGCCAAGGTGCCGATCATGGGGGCCGGCCACTCCCGCTTCAGGGCGGCCATCGGCCGTAAGGTATGATTGGCCAATGGAGTTTACGTTTTCGTCTATCAGCTTACATGCAGTTCTTTACCCCGTAGGAAGAGCTCGTATATGATGCACAGCATCGTTCGTTGATTGGCTGGCTGGGAACTTGATGACCAGATGCGATCCTTTTGCCCAACACATCCTGCAAAGCTGGCGATTAATAGCCCCAGGAGGCTTGGAAAGGTTCCTTCTTTTCTGAATTAAAGCAACAATGTGGTATGGAGGGCGACTGACATACTGGCGTCTGGAAATCCCAAATATGGCATGGCGCCCCAAAAATCAGCAAGCGTCTCACCGGTGAGTTTTAGGTCGCGCCCTGGCCTTCCATGATTAGTTCTATCTTTCTCGCTCTTGGCTCTTCTCATTTCAAGAAAACGTAACCTTGGAAATATACGGACGCATCGCTTTCCCGCCCGGATATAATCTTGCCCAGACCCGAGCAATCAAGAGCACAAAAGTTATGAATCCAAGTATAGGAACCCATCTTCTTTCAAGACAATCTTCTATGACTAACTAGATTTATTCCTTCTAATCAAAGGCAGGATCTTTACTTTACACAAGAACACAGTTTCCCCCTCTAGAATCTTTTATGACATGGTGTTTGAGCTTAAGGTGTACTTGTTTGATGCAAAGAGTTTCAATGGGAGAAGCCTGACAATCTTGACTACATCTAATCTCGTGACGTTAGTTGAGCGATATCGTAGTCGCTGCCCATATTAAATGAGTTACTACATTCTTCATAGAGTGCCATGACTTGCTCAGTACTATCAACCCCTATTAAACTTCATCCAAAGCATCCGCTCCATCGTTCGCCCAGGTATCCATCATAGCCGAGAAACTATAAGCTTCATGATTGGTAAGCTGTTCCAGCATGCCCGCTCCAAAAAGGCCCTCGAAAGTCTCCAGTCCGAATTGAGATGCTGGGTTCGGGTCGTTGAGGAGTTGCAGCGCGTCTTCTGCCTGATTGTGTGACCCTGAACTACTGAGCCGTGCTTCGACTAGGGCTCGTCCGAGACGCGCGAATGTGGAACAGACCTTGAAAAGATCCTGGCAGGCGTTGGACACGCCAGAGACCCTTTCTAACACCGTGACAACGTCATCCAAAAGGCCAAGATCTTCTATACTGTTGGCCGCAATAGTATGGAGGAAAACGGCAATGAATGGACTTAACGACGATTGGTGGAGCACCCTACCAGGATGCAAGTCAGCAGCGAAGAGATGCAAAGAGGCATCACGGAAACTTACCAGCTGGCATACTCACCCTCTGATACCAGACCAGGGCTGTCGGCAGTTTTGTAACTGGAAAAGCATGCAAGGTGACTTTGTAAGCCAGCGCGGGCTGCTTGAAGGCACGCTGGGCTAATTCCACCTTCTTCGTCCGTGGTCGATGCTTTAATCAGGATTAAAGTCATTGTCGAGGAGTACATCACGTCCCAGCTCTTTTTAGAGAGCTCAAACACCTGAGGGTGCTTCAAGTGACTTGAGTCGATCTTTGTGGGGTCAGCCAAGTTCAGCCATGGAGAAATAGCGACACGAAATTGAAGCTTACCTCACCAAGTTCGGTATGCCAGGATCGTAGATTAGCAGATAGCTGATCGATTACTTTAGCTTTTTGAGCTAGAGGAGTATGCCGTGCTGTGGCCGAGTAGAGCTGGTCATAAACTTGGCCCTGGAGCTTAGCAAGCTTGATACCAATGATGAGTAGCTCATCCCAGGGTTTGACAGCGGGGTCTGGGGAGATCCGGAGATGCCATGTATCCACTTCGGAGTCTTGAAGATACGAGGGGCGGCCTTGAAGAAGAGATATGTTCTTGTCCACCATGTAAATAGACCAGAAAACACGACGCATTTGGTCGGCTCTGTAACCCTGGTGCTTCCCGTACGTTGCCTCCTGACAATAACCCAGCATTCGACAATGGCTAGCGGCGGCAGCCAGGAGCGTACAGGAAAGGAACGGTTTCCCTTCTTCTTGCGCTTTAGTTATCTATAATAATCTTTGATGTAAAAGCAGGACGTTAAAAAGCAACATTCAAGTGTCTATTACTCACCCCCAAGGTCAAACCAAATACGTTTTCAAAGCAAGGCATAGCCAGCGTTGCGTACGTTTGTATCCCACGAGTGAAATTCTTCTCGCAAGTAGAGACGTGCACCGGCAGGTCGTAATGTTTGCTTAATGGGTTTTCAAGAAGAATGAATTCCTTGAGGACGTAATACAAAATTCCATACATACTCGTAGCTTGGCCAAGAGAAAGAGGCGTTGTGGTGTAATACGCTTGTCGACACAGGGTCTCGAGTAATGATGGATCATTTATGAGAAATGAGGTTAGAAATATCGGCCGGTGGACTGTAGTCATTAGTAAAACGGGAAACATGCTAAACGTACGATATATGATCACATGCCTCGTAGCTGTTGGAGTATAGAAACAACCAGCCCGGATGGTAGTGGGTCCATTGCTGGTCGGTCCTGAAATGAGGCGCTGGCAGAGAATTGATAATCCTCTGAGAAAGGGCGCGAGTCGGATGGCCGTAGGAGACTGTTCAACTGTGTAGATATACAGTCGAGGTTGTGTTGGCTGTAGACATCGCTCGCCACAATCTTGGACTGAGAGATGTCGCTGGCCTCAACAGATTGATTCCTGAAAGACGAGCTACCTTCATACACATCACCTTTATCTACTACAAATGGCTCATATTGGCTGGGTTTAGATGAAGCATTAGAAGGAGGAGGACGGTTGCTAGAGCCAGGGGTGGTGTTCGTGCTGTTCGCTTGACTCTCTGTTGCGACGAGACGGTCCTGCAGGTACTTGACACGCTCCTCGCTATTAATCCATCAGCTAATGAGTACTTGTACATACTCGATATGCCTTACAGCTGAGCTATTCTGTCCTTTTTGGAGCCGCCGTCTGCTCTAGGATTGACGGTTTGACATGTAAGATTTGCATTACGGCAGTTTGAGCAAGGCTTCGAACGATCGCAACGAATCTAAGCATGTCTTAGTCGGAGACTGCGGGTCAGACAAGGTGCATACATACCTTGCGCAACCTGCATGCTTCACACTAAGAAAACATTAGCACTGACTCTGAGGCTTGGCATCCAGGCACCCTACCGCTCGAGAAACCTGTGCAAGACGTCTTCGGCGCTGCTGGAGCGTTTCTTCAGCATCCATGTTCGCCTGCTTGATGACTCTAGCTGAACCCTTTGGACGCCGGGCGAAGGATTTGCGAAAGTTCCGTGGCTTCGGGAGGTAAGCACACCGGAATTTTGATAGCGCGGGGTCGCGGGCCCGCGGGCGCGTGGTAGCGGGTAGATGCGTCCGGGAATCGCACGGAGACAAGCAGACCGGCGGCTTACCCACCTCCCGGTCAGAGACGTGGAGACGAGGTACGTTGCGGGTGGCTAACCAATCAGTAATTCAGATTCTCAAATGTCTCGACTATTTAATACAACGTCCTTTCATCGCCGCCGCCGTCGCCGCCATCTCGCTCTGTTCTCATAATCATAAGTCTTCTCGGAAAAGCTGCTCCAAGGCTGAATACTCCTACTTGGCGTGTCCGACACCTTGTATCCCGAAAACACGGACCGTCCCAATCCCTCTAGGTCGGTGGCTGCTTGGCCTTGAAATCTCGTGCATTCGGCGTCGAGAAAGTCGATATGGCCGCCGCTTTCGAGGCTAAAAAAGATGACATCCTCGCCAATCTCGCGGCCGCGGATCTCGAAAAAAAGGCGTCGAGAGGGCGATGATGTCACCTTGGGCCTGTTTTTTAGGCCGAGCTGTTTGAGGGTCCGCTTGGGAGTGTCGTTCATCAGAGTCCAGACACGCAGGACTTCTTTTGACGGACTCAGGGCCATTGTTCCGTAATATTCGCCGAAATCATATGCCGCCATCAGGACTCCGTCCTTGACTTTACCAATGTCCAGCGTCAGACGGCGTCTACTACTCCAGAATGATATTCCGTAGGCTTCGGATTCAATGACATACGAGCCCTCGAGGTGATCTAAATCATGTGAATGAGTAGCGTCGTCGTCGTCGCTCGGTGGGCGCCGGCGTGACGTGGTTGCGTATGGCTGGTGGTGCACATCGTTCTCCCAGTCATCTTCCCGCCGGCGTTTCTTGCCTTCTATATGGGCTGCGCGTTCCGACATTACCACGTCCAAACAATCCTTGTAGCTCAGTGGGCGCTGGCGCGATGCGGTTGCGTATGGTTGATGATGCACATCGTTCCCCCGGCCATCTTCCCGTTGGCGTTCTTTGCCTTTTCGACGGGTTCCGCTGATTGACCTTGACAGGTCCAAAACAGCATCGTAGTCCCAGCCGACACAGACAACCCGGTCATCTCCGGAAACTGCGTTGATTACTGCAAGGTCGGGAATCGCCTTGGCCAGTTCCACGGATCCGGGTTTCCATTGGTCAAAAAGTAGTAATCGAGGAATCGGTGGATATCACACTCGGCTCTTTCGCCTGGGGTGGTACACTGAGTGAAATCATCGTCTTCCCGGTCCATGTCCCATTGTTGCTCGGCGTCGCGTCTCAATGCTTCTTCAATGCGCCTCACCGGCCGCGGAACCCGATCGCACTGGGTGAATCAATACTGAGATACAACTCGGAATGGGCGGATGAGCTCGTACCTTGCCTTGGTCTACCGCCTGTCTAAGAACCTCACGAATAGCGCCCAGCTTGGCCGTCGATGAAAACTTGATGCCGTAATGCTTCAACTGTCCAGCCACAAATTCCTTGTTGGACAGAACCGCTGCCGCCTCTGCCGCCTCGTCCTGCTCATGCTCCAGGGGGAGGCTTGTGGGGTTGAACAGGGCCCGCAAGCGGGACCCATCAACTCGGGCCACATTACCGGCACTGGCTGTGAATACCCCATCTGATAGGCGGAAACCGCGCTCCATGACTATGAAAGCCGGTGGCTTGGAGTTATTGCTGTCCTCCGGGCTTTGGCTGCGCGACCACGGTCGGTGGAATGTTGGATAGGTAGGGTGGAAAAGGGGAGAGTGGAGTAGGAAGATAAGGATAGTCACCGTGACAACGCGCCTGGATCTACCCCTGTCCAGGCTGCACAAGCAAATGGTGCAGTTACCTTCTGGTCATTCAGTCTCAGGTAACTTAATGATTTTCAAGTATTCTCTAGGTCCCCTAAGAAAATTGAACGCCTTGATTGGGTTCACTGACTTCGCATAAAGTCTATCTCGTCCTCAACGTATTTTGATAGTTTGCATCTTAGCGCCCTCTCTTGCAAAAAAGGCTTTCAGCCAACCCTTGCTCTTTGAGTCATGGTACCCGTACGGATAGACACTGCCGACTAGCTCATAAGTCTCATTTTCGGGACGTAGAACAATGGCTTGGTTAGCTCCATCAAGCACCCAGACTTCGTCGCCTTCGGATATCCGTCCGAGTGTGCTGACAAATTCGCCCGTTGTCAAATAGGTAGACGCACAATTTGGTGGGCCTACATGGAATACATTATGGCACGCACCCCTAGAATCCGATTTTGCCGACCTTTTTCATCTGGATAAAATGTGAAAGAGTTCATGGCACCAGATAGTTTGCTCGTTTTCGAGCCATCTGAATCTAAATCTTCCTTTCGCCAATCAGGAACCCATGATGGGAAGTCGAGATTTTTGGCTTCTAGGGGCGGGTGCCTCCGACAGGCGTCTGCCAGTATGTTTAAGTTTTTGTAGTGATGGATGACGCTGCAAGCCAATTGAACGCAAACTTCATCGAATGACGTGTCAATCGAATAATTCGGGCAGAGTCCGTAGCTATGATTGCTAACTCCAAAAGATGCGAATATCAGGTCTCTAGGATCAGATGCTTTCCAGGTGTGCGCATGTTGGAGAGTTGAGATAAGGTCTGGGAAAGAAGTAGGCCGTTGGCTGGCATGGAGCTTCGCAACGATAAGCTCCTTGACGACCTCATGTGCCATCACTTGTGCCATGAGAAATTCCCCGTTTTCTTCAAAGCTTGTACCATATTGGCAAATGAATGGTACAACGCCTGCTCCAAAGACCGAGTCCAGTGATCTCAAGCGTAACCGATGGAGTGACTCAAAAGCCGCCATGAAGTAGGCGTTAGGTGAGCAAATAAACTCCTGGCGGATCCACGCTCGAGCCCACCAAGAGCTGCCCATAACGGTGCGACAGAAAGCATTCACGCCCCCTTCCGAGAGTTTACCCTTGATGCGTTTCTGGGACGCCAGATCTTTTAGCAAGAGCTGCATCCAACTCAAACCTCCCCCAGAGCATTGCTCGGCCGACAACGACACGAGCACTTGTTTGCATGCGGCATATATGTCCCGCATGAGTTTGACCTGGTGGGACCGTTCCGAGGGGTTCTTTTGGTTGATGCAGATCTGATCCGCCCAGAGAAGTAGCTCGCGCTTGTCAAACTTGTCTTTCCAGAAATGGCGGGCCTGGCGGAGTGCGTGGCCCAGGTTCGCAAAAGCATTGAAGCAAAAGCCATCGATGATAACTCGTTCGATATCGGTTGGAGAACCTGCACAGTATGACAGGGTTGTGTATTTGCCTTTGACCGAGTCGAGGAGAATATTGTCGAGAAGATTGCATTCGATTGGCTCTGTCTTGGCAACGTCCCAAGATGTCGGTGGTTTGATTCGGAGCAGGCGTATGCTGTTACTCTCTGGTATCAGATCTTGGTACGTAAACTCAGAGTAGAATTTGCTGTTCTCCGGCGTGTAAAAGTTCACATGCTCAGCGTGTATGATTGGTTTCTTCGGTGTGCTCGTGGGAGCTTCCCGTTTTTTATGTACGACGGCTGCTGGTTGCCCGACCCCGCCCGAATCTCGAGCCGCCCGGTCGCGAAGTCTTGCGCTTCTCCTTGGCGGCATCTTGATCGTAATGGCTTGCAATGCGTTCGACAGAAAGAGAGATAGCCTCGATGTAGCGCAACAATGAGACGGATAATCCCCTAAGTCAATGATACGGGAGTTTGCGTGTTAACGAGGTTGACGAAAGCAGATTGAGATTGAACCTTGTTTTTCAGCTGCAGCCTGCAGGACAGGCAACCCAGAGTCCTTGGCTGAGCAAATTACACAAGGCTGTGCAAAGCAAATGGTCAGAGCGTTGTAATTCCTACGATGCATTGAAATTACAATTCGCGCCACGCAATACCAAAGGATAGATCAAGGCAGCACAATAAAAGCTAATCACAACAAGATAACTCGAGCCACCTTGAATAACATTTGCAACTAGAGAGCCTGGAACCGTTAGCGGTAAACAAAACAGAGAGCAGGAACAGATTGGCATAAAATTACTCTGCCACACATTGGCAGATTTCGAAGACAAGTACATATCTTGACATCCTCATGACAAGGGAAAGAAAGGGGCTCAACGTTCGGATAAACACAACAAAACGGTTTGGTCTAGGGTAGGAGGGTACGTGTGTCGTGTCTTTATCGGGTGGGATAACTTCGGCGTTTTGCCAGTACCCAGCCAATCATCCCTAACGCGTCACGAATTGGAATCATGACGGCTAAAACACCAATGCGATGACCTTGTCTGGCTCAATGTACCTAGATAATGTCAAACTACAATGTGCTAGAGTGGTTGCATGCCATTCCCTCGGCTGAACTCCTCTCCACACATCAACTACGTCCGACGCTGAAGCGGCGCCGCCCTCTGACTCCGGACTTGACCGACGACGAAGAGATGGTGAGCGCATCCAAGGGGCGACATGACGATGCACACAACGCCAAAGGGCAACAGAAAGTGGTTGCAAAACAATAGTCAGTAAAGCCAGGCTGGGGGTAGCCATCGCGCGATATGTTGACGCCTGGCGACACTTCTGATCTCCGTACGAAAATAGCCTCCCAGTCTTTTTGTGTGTCCTATCTTGCACTTCAATAACTCTCTTTAATTCTCACCTGATCTGTCTCTGGAACCATTATTTTTGTTCTTCAACTTTTGAGATGATGTGTGAAGGGGCACGTGACCTAGACCTTCCTCCAACCCCGCGAATCCTCGTCCCTGGCGAACCTTTCACATTGGTTTCCCAATCTCTTTTCCCACATTTTCTTCGACTGTCGAATCCCAGAGGAATATGGCGTTCTGGCGACTACGAACATCCTACCAGCAACCGATCCGATTCCAACACAAGCGAGTACAATAAACCCAATGTCCACGCTCCCCTCCTGCCGTCTTCTACTTCGACAGCTTCGGCGCCCATGTTCTTCCAACTTGAGCCGAGGTCGATCTTGTGCTCTGACGAGGTTAAAATACACGTTCCGAACTGGTCCCATTTTCTTGGCCCATATCTCTCAAGTCTTTATCGACGTGTTCCAATGGAAGACCCCCTTTCATCTTCAGCAACATCCTCGTACCTCTCTTCCAAAAGGAGACATGCTTGTTGGGCGGCCGCTCTGGTAGTTGCAGGGTGATTTGGTCAAGAGACCAAAATAAGAAGAGCCACCAGAGTTTTGGTCATGGATGAATATGGCGCGCGCAACCAATTCTGTCTTCCTAATCACCTGTCGAGTGCTGAGTGTCCTCATACGTCGCTCTGTGCGGTGCTTTGGACCCAGCAGCTCCAGATGAAGTCTCCTACCGTCCAAGTCTGCTGCTATTGAGGCTCTGCTGGATCTTTATCCTCTTTGTGCGGGTCTGGAAGCTTTACGACAAACATGTTCAATGCCCTGGGCATTCGCTGCGCCCCCAGCCAAACAAGATCGTGGGTCGGTATACACATGATGTCCTCGACATCTCCAGGCCTCGCAAGATGATACCACACTCTACTTGCACCGGGATCTGGGCAATTAGCTCAAGGAGGAGGACATGCGTCATTGACGATATTCTGGTCTGGGGGCGCAGAACTATCATCGTCAGTGACGAGGCTATGATGTTCAAGCAAGCAACACAGCACCAAACGACGCTGACCTTGTAGAGCTTTTCGTAGGGCCTTAGCCTCTATAGATTGGACTCTGGCCAGCGCCATGATTCGTTGTCTCTAATTCTTGCCAGATGCGTGGCAATTCTTAAGTCACTGTTCCGTCTCGTCACATATCTACAATCCCAATTTCTCCCTCCATCCTCGTCTTTGGATCCCGCCAAGATAACCCGAGGCCCTATGAGATACCATGCCATGGACCATTGGTATTGCACAATGCACCCGATGTCTGTTGGGTCGACCTCATGGAGCATCCTCTGGCAACCAGACGCCAGGTACAATATTGTCAGTGCTCGGCCGGGTTCGATTCTTGTTACATTGCGACCATCTATGGAGTCTGCGAGTTCAGATATCTCTCCAAGAACCTCTTCTTTTGGGGCTTACAAGTTGCATCTGAAGGTTACAAAGACAAGACGACCCTACCCGGAGCCGGATATTTATCATTCCTCGACGTACAGTCCCGGACATGAGTCAGACCGAAGAAACTTTGGTTGCCTGATGAGTACGTGGATACGTACGGATACGTGCTTGGGTTGTACAACGGCCATATCAGTGACGCCATGGCTGCCATGGATCAGAGGATAAGTGGTGCGCTGAGTTGGGTCAGCCCTTGACCAGTTTACAATCTAGAGGAGCTAAATCCAAGATTCAGGTATCTTAGATACCGTTTAGCTGATGTTATCATCAGCTAATCGTCAGAGTAGAATGAGAAGTACGTGTTAATAAACGAATGGCGCAGCAAGATTGATATCAAAGTCCCCGTCATGTGCAATTGCCTAATGACGAATTTAATCCACCAACAAACCTTGTCGAAACGATGTCGAACGACTTTTTCACACTTCTTCTCTCTTCACGTATCGACAAGTGAGTCTAGAGAGACTCTCTTACGGATACTGCAAAGACTGGCGCCGTTGCTTGTGAGTAAAACCGCTTCTTTTGTGAGTATCGGCCAACACGAGCTGCTAGCGGTCCCAGCCCCATCTTCTATACCGTAACCGAGAGAACCTGACGGGTGACATGTACCAGCCTCACGATCCTGTGAGGCCCCCGGAAGCCAGAAATGGAACGTCGGGGGCCAAGGGGACGGTAGCACCAGCCGTGCCCGCCATGTCTCCCGAGCTAGGCATGGCAATGGGTTCTAGTTCGTCTCCAGCTTGGGATCAAGCCCATGGCCCAAGTATGGCGGCGGATCCCCGTCCGTCGCTTCGAATGGGAATGATTCCGACTGCCTCAATGTCCCAGTTCACCGGCCCAGAGGCCCTTAATGCATTCCCCATGATCGACCAGGCTGTGGCGCAACCTCAAACTACGCTACCTGGGATGACTTACCTGCCAGAAGAACCTCAATATTCTTCCAGTGCCGCTTTTGCCCAGCCGATGGAGAGGTCAGCCACAACACCAAAGAACACAGTCTCCAACACCATATCAGCGCCCCATCAGGCTTCAGAGCAACCTGTCCAGTCGCCAAACGTGCCCGTCGACGGAGGCAAACCAGTCCTCTATGTCAATGCAAAACAATACCATCGCATTCTTAAGCGACGAATCACTCGACACAAACTTGAGGAATTTCTGGCAGGGTCAAAGAAACGACGACCCTACCTTCACGAATCGCGGCACAAACACGCCATGCGACGGATGCGTGACCGCAGTGGGAGATTCTTACCGACTGAAAAAAAGGACGAGATGGTGCGAGACAAGGAGAAAACTCCACCCGGGAGAGGGAATGGAGACCCTGATGGTGGATAACACAGAATACTCAAGGATAGAAACTCGGGGCACAGCGTGCAAGGGGGGTAATTTGGAACTGGGGAGATGCCATTAGGCTCCCTGGAGAAATACAACGCCATTCAACTTTTCTTCAAACAACAATCTGTACGGAAGGTCCCCTTTTCCCGGCACCGTTCGTTACCTGACTTGATGTTCTTCTCTGAGGGCAAGCGACTTGTACGATTACAAAGACCACGTTTCCATTTACGGTCTTGTCGTCATGGGCTGACCAAGATACGTATTTTAACTTTTGTAGCTGCATTGTACAAAGTCCTTTGATCCACCCAGTATCAGGCACCATTGAGTTTCTGTAAGCAAGGTTTGGACCTGATTCGCTAGCCCTACGAACGATCGCTTGCTACCCCACAGAAGCTTAAAAACAGGAGCAATTTGACGCTCATTGAACGCGGTGTCGAGATGGCCGGAGCATACTTGTAAAACCGCCTTCACGTGTTTCTACTTTCCCAACAACCTCGAATCCGAAATTGGTATATAGGCGAACACCAGCAGAGGCAGCCATGACGAAAGCTGGCCACCCTAGTGTGTCTACTTCATCACAGACTTTCGTCAACAACCTGGATCCATGTCCCTGATATTGATGATTTGGATGTACATCCATGAACGTCAACCCTTGTGACAGTAAGCCAGGAACCCGACAAAGGTATGAATGGAGTCACTCACGGCAAACATCGTCGAATGCTCTCAAAGCTTGTTCACGTTCCTCTCTCAGCTTTCTAGACACTCGAGCCATGCAGATACATCCAGAATTTCCGGCGGAGATTGCGGTGGTGTTGGTTGTCCTGACTGCGAGTCCGTGCGATGCTCCATTACCCAACCGCAAAAACCTAGAGGTTTTTCATCGCACTGCAAATCTCATGGAATATGACCGCCGTTCGGTCAATAGCTTCCCTCAATTCTTGGACATACCATTCGATCGCTTCATTTTGCTGAACTTCCGTCGCTATTGACCAAGACGGGAACATCAGGCGAAACAGGGGGTTATCCTGCATTGCAGGGATGTCGACTTCCCGTATTATCTGTTCGCTGTCAAGCATATTGATGGCACAGATCGATATTTCCATATCTAAGTTCGTAGACAAGTGAGCCAAAATTATGATGTAAGGGGCGGTGTTTTGGGTACGAAGCGGGGTGTCTTTGAGCCGGGTAATCGTTTGAGACATGAGATAGAGAGACGCTATGAGTGGCTAATAGCGATCATCAATACCGTAGTCCAAGAGTTTGCTTGTCTTTAAATCTGTTCCTGTCGCTTTGTAGAAAGTTATTGTCCAGCCTAAAGGGAGTCACAACTAACTCGGTTCGGAAATGGCTACTGCACACAGAAATCCTAAATTTGACAGGCACCGTTGAAGTTTACAATGCCTCTTTATAAGAGTAGAGCCGTACCGAGTTATGATCAGGATTTTCTTCTTCCTATTGTATCATCATAAGCTTTAACCAGCGAACTTGAGGATACGACTATTGCCATCCCGACATCATCGCACCACAGACACCGCCATCATGCCCCCAGAGATTTCCTATTCCCTTATTTCCGTGGAGGAGTACAACCAACGCCTGGACAGGATCATCCAGATCAGAGATGCAGAGAGACGGGAGGTTGGAGATCAGACCCCCGGGTTCACAATTCTTGAATTCTGTCATCTTATCAGGAAGCCTCTATCGCATCTACAGGCGGTGGCCGCTCGTGGTCATCTCACTATACGACAGGAGCTTGATTGCCTGGTTGAGCTTACCGATTGCTGTGAGTGATACCTTTCCTCAGACATAATTCGACTAACAATAGCAATAGTCTTTCAGAATAGATCACAAATTCGGAACGAGGCCGAGAAAGCCAGGTGTCTAGACTTCGATAACGGCGTCTGCATTATCACCGGAGCGCCCAACCCGCATGTTTGCCATATCTCTCCGTTTGAGATACACGAGTGCGCATGCATCGATGTTACGGATTCATCGGATAAATCGTGGAACATGATATGTCTGAGCCCGTTGCTATATGAGTGGTGGACACGAGGGTATTTCGCCTTGAAATTTCACGGAGAGAATGCAAATGACGATGGCACGTCATCTATTCAGCTCCAATTCTTTTGGATGCCTTCATACATCAGAAGCGGCACTTCGAGTGATCCAATCAACCTCGAACAGCAGCGAGATCCTCATACACGACTTGAGGCCTTCCTGAGGTACCCCCACGGAGAGAACTCGCCGACTTGTCGCCCGGAGGATACTTGCCTTATGTGTGCTGAGGCCAAGCAGGTTACCACCCACAGGCCAGTCTCGACAGGCTCCATTTTCACAGTTACTCGAGCCACGGCCGATGTACCGTATTTTCGGTATGTGATCAGCATTCAGTGGGACGTCATCTGCGCTGCTTCTTTCTCTGGTCGTTTTAGAGACCCGGAAGTGATTCGGATCCGAAGAGACTTGGGTCTCGAAGCACCTTCAGGGATGGTGATGAGACTACTATTCTAACCAGCAGTTTCATTATATCTACCAAGTCAAAATAGGGGCATGAGGATGCGGGAAATTCACTTCAATTAAAAGATCAGACTTCCACTTTGTTCAGCTTAGCCAAACTTGACAAGTTTACTGTTTCAACTGCACTCATAATTTCAGTCTGAGCCAAGTGCCTATATCTATCGCTCAATGAGATCTACACAAAGATCCTTGACGTACTCAACTTTGTCCCCCTCGGTCTTGCGCTTGTCCTTCAACGCTGCAGTCGCTGATTCAAATCTGTTCTAGACTTGTATAAACTGCCTGCTCTCTACCTTCCCAATTTTCTTGAAGGCTTTCACGAGAACATCATGATCGGCAATCCTGCCAACATGGCTTGGGTTGATAAGCTCGGCTCTTTCCACATAATCTTTGCCTTTGTGCGTCCTCGCTGCGACGGTAGCTGACCCGCTGGGCTTGAAACAAGATGTTGATCATGCAGCGAGGTCGACTGCAAGAGCAGTAGCAATTCTGGAACCTGTAGAATCTTTGGCCAAAGAGGTCATGTCGACCAGAGAAAGTGTAAGACTTCTGCCGTAAGAGGTGTTGACGTTAGCGCCTGGAAATACGAATTCGTTATCCGTTCCCGCGCGAAGGTAAGTGGAACCGTCATCGTGAGCATTGCCGATGCGGATAAAGCGTTTCTGTTTAAATGTAGAGGGATGATGCCCGGGCGCACCAATAACGTCCGATCATGAGCAGAACATGAGGCCTCACCTTTTGCTTGCGTGGCCGGCGGAGAACCTCGTCCAGTGTCTCCTTCTCCTTAAATTCCATCCCAGGTACCGAGATCGTCCATGACATCTTACTGGCATGAAATCCTGTCGAATGCCTTATCGCTTCCACTTATATGCAAGGGGATTCATGAAGTCTGGCTCATACTTCACGCAGAGGCGAAGCAGACTTCGGGGAAGCCGATGCAAGGACATTGACCAACATCTTCTGCTTCATTAGTAGCGTCTAGTGGTCAATGTCGAGCCCCCACCGGGATCTTAGGCTGCAGCATCAACTTTGAAGCCTTGCTATATTCCGCAGCCAAGGACAAATTAGTTGAAGCATCTCATTGGATTATGTTGTAGCTATCATAAAACAACTGGCCTGTCTCCCTCAGTCATGGTAGTGCTGCTAGCAGTCGCTCCCTACTCTATTGGAGTAGGCCAGACACTTGCCTTGTTGGCGAACCCCATCTTCCGTGGGCATAAGCTATTAATTTAGGTGTGGTTTCTTCCTCGTCCGCTCAGGTTGTTTCACTGGCTGTGCTGCCGTGGTAGAAACGCATCATATTATGATCAGCGGGGCTTTAACTAAAACTTCCCATCCTGCCTTTCATCCCGTTCAGTCTGTCAACACACTGTATCATCTAGCTTCCTCTCAGAAGTCCTCTAGTCGATACACAGAGTAGGAGGGCTCCTCGTATGGATGGGCGCTAGGAAGTTATTAGCAGCAACTGGAACTATAAGGAAAATCACCCACCTTTTCAGAGCTTTCACTGCATTCCTGGCAACCTCTTCGCCCACACAAATGGTTTCGACCCTGGCTTCTTCAACTTTCTCGAGCTGGCCAACTTGTCCAAGATGTGGCTTGGCTGCGTCACCTGGGCGAAATTGGCCAGTCCCCACAACAGTCCAGCAACACTCAGTATAATTACCCGGTCCGGGGTAGCGACCCGCTCCAGCTGCGAAAATGGCCTCTTTACATTTATCCAGTGACAATGTGGGCACATTGAAGACAAGTCTGAATCGGGTAACGGTTGTCATCGCGATACGTTCTCTGGTGATTGAACTTCGAGTGCTGAACAAGCTTGGGGTGCATTTGTTGGAATCTGAGAAGGCGGGGTAATGGTCTAATAACTTAACGATAATTTCAGACCGGCCCGGCAGTTACAGCCCTGCCGATGACTAAGGAGGGCAGGGGGTAATAACTAGGAAGGGTGTTGAAAGAAAAAAATGCATTAGTTATTGTAATTACGAGAATTATCCAGTGTTTCCAATTATCGCCGTAATTCAGTCAGCCTGAGACAGAGGAAGAGTTGAATTTTAAGAATGGATGGCTAGCAAAGAGTAGTTGAATTTCCAGAACAACCGTGGTAGTCAATTTGTGGTACCTATCGCCGAGCGTCGCGCCAACCCCAACTTTTAACCACCACTATTTAGAAACCTCAATCATCCTCGTACAAAAGTCTATCATACACCATGTCGAAGTCCTAGCTGAACATCGGAGCCTGAATCATCCAGCCTCTTGTCCGCAGTGGTACCAAAGTATCTTGAAGGGTGGAAGATGTTGAAGAGAATGCTGGCCGCCGCAATTAATATGGCATCGAAGACATAAATATATACCTCCTTGGACTGCAGTTCTCCGTCATGACCCTCGATATACTCAATCATACGAAAGAGAGAACGAACAAGAATAAGAAAACTGGTGATATAGATAATCACCAGAAATCTTCTCCAGTTGGTAGGAATTGTCGATGCTCGTGACGTCGGATTCTTGTGAATTCGGATGTGAAACAGAGCTGTAACAATCATAAATAAACCGAAAAAGATAATCTGAACCGTTAATCCGCCAATGATGATGTTTTCCCCTGTCTTTCTGTCGTCGGGGTTTTCAGCATTGACGAGCTTGCCACCACCTAGTTGCTCACCGGTCAGTGTGATTCTTTTCGTCGGTTATGCACAACCAGACGGTATGACAAGCCAAATACATACCAATTCCTTGCAATGCAATAGAAATCACATCTCCAAGCAGAAAGATCTTGGTCAGCCAGTTTGACCTGATCAGCGAATAAGATTCCGCATCCAATAGCCGAATAAGCCGCCCCAAGATCATGTAAATCGATGCAGCATAGCAAGTAGGACCGAGGAGTAGAAGTAGATTTTGCATAACATAGGGCGGAAAAGTATAGTCGGGTGCTTCTTCAGCGCCAATGGCCCGCCCGATAAATCCGACGGCTTCAACTAAAGACAAATTCAGTTAGCAACTTGGTCGATTTAGGCGTGACGGTAGAAAAAAGAAGCAGAAGGAAAGAAACATACAGAGAGAGCCAATCAGAAACGGAAAGAAAAACCACGTCCTGGTTTTGACGATTTGGTAGAGGTGTAGCATAGACGACAGTGCAAAATGATGGTAAATATGATAGCGGCAGCAAGAGATGGCTCGTAACGATAACAATTGACGCCCATTTTCGATCTAGATGTTATATGTTGAGTTCGATGACGAAAAGGATGAGGTGTTGGGGTCTGTGTTGGTTGGGTCTTTTTCGCCGAGGTTACAAGAACAGATGGTGTGCGTGGTGGTCTTTTCAAGAGCTTGTGACAGGGCTATTGAGAAGAATCCAGGCATATTAAATATCCCCTCGGTACAAATAAGCTTGTTTATATGTACCATTACGAGATAGATATCTACGGCAATTCAGAATGTTTTGATAGAGGCCTCATTTTTTTTTAGCATTCCTCAACGTCGTTCGGCTGCTTCGGTTTTACGGAGTCGACTAATTCTAAAACCCACTGTGGGTTGCTGAAGACGACTAACCGTATACACTGATGCCCGATTGGTTCGCCACATCCTCTATTTACCTGCTACGTGTATTTTAGTCCCGTAGTGATTATCTTTAGAGACACAGATTACGCACGACTAGTATCCTCAGTTTAACTCAAGATTCAGTGGCTGAGTCGCTGATGAATCATTCTCCCGCTGTCAAGATAATTTGACAACTTGATATGATATCATAACCTACAGCGTCAGTACAGTGTTATTAAATTTTCTTCAATCAGGGGTGTGTCACCTTTAAAAGCAAACAGCTACCCTATATAATGGCCCTTATTACATAAATTTTTCCGAGTTCGAGAACCTATCAAGATAACTTATTGATTCAAGCTTCCAGCGATGGGTATACCACAGTCGCAGAATATTCAGTAGTCCGGAGTTATTTCCAAATTCTTGTTCCATCCTCATGTTGCCTAGATAGCCATCGTAACTCCCTGCATTGACTTTGCTGCTGCGCCATGCGGTCCTCACTTCAATCAGTCATGACGTATTTTTGCCCACAAACCAGTCCAACGCAACCATCGGGCCCGATGTTGACACCGATAGGCGACCAGGCACGAAGTGATGCTCCGCGTCTGCCGGTAGGGCTAGAGTTGAAGTGTTTGGAATAATGAAATTCCGTCTTGTGGAGCTTTGACCGCTATGCCGCGGGGGCAAGGCCTGCAATAAGTCAAGTTAAGCCCACTTTTTAAGAGGCTTGACTTGATTAGCTAGGAGCCTGGCTTGGCTTGAAAAAAGGGGGGTGAATTTGGGGGGGCCATCGAGCCGCT
>JAADYS010001772.1:0-22084 GCA_012931995.1 Fusarium albosuccineum | reverse complement strand
CCTTGGAAGCGGCCGAAAACTTGCAGAAACCGAGTCTGCCCAGCGGACATTGAAAGCGGCTCAGCGCCAATCCTGGGCTGCAGAAGCCGGGGCAGTCCCTGGACGGTTGGCTCTGACAGGCCATGACAGGGCCTGACGTTGGTGTGGCTCAGCGGCTGCCGCAGCTTGAGGCAGCGCACGCGCTCGCTCACTGGAGCTCGTTCTCGTAGGTCGTGTTGGCCGTTGGCGGCGCTTCATTTGCGTGAATCAGACATTGTCGCCATGGGCTGTCTGGTCGGATTGGTACCTTTGCGTCGTGATTTTGCCATGAGAGGGGGCTTCGTTCTCGGTCTCGCCATCATCCATCGCCTATCGCTCGCCCTCACAGGTACCGCCTCCGCCGCGCGACTGGCTGTGTAGGGCAGGGTCTTGCTCGTTCAGGTGCACTTTGATGGCCCTGGGCTGGTGAGACGACGGCCTGGATGACCCCCTCATTCGCGCATCGTTCTCGTCTTGTTGGAGGTTGGCCTGGAATGTGCTATTAAACTACAGAGATATCCATGCTCCCTCCCCCTTCAACTTCCCAATCCTCCTCCCGTCCTCCAACATCGCGTCCTCTGTGCCGCCGTTTGAGGAATATTATTTGCTGGTTCTTGCGCTGCCGTCCTTCAATTTCCCAACTCGTTCCGTCGTATCCGCCACCAGGAAAGGCAATAATTCGCAAGGTTGACCTTGGCTCACCGATCAAATTAGATAGAAAAGTCGCCACTGGGCCCTCTGTTTCGCTCCCTCAGCCTCCCCAAAGCCAACAGCGCCTTTTTTCCCTCTCGTCACCCTCGGCGTCAAGGACGAAACGGAACGGACCCCTCCGAGTCGCTCGCTGGAGCCACTGAACAAGCACAAACTTGTTCCTTGACGTGTCGCACGTTTTTCCAAAACCGGGGGCTGATCCTGCGTTGATCCGTATCCGCGCGCTCGAATCCCTTCCTTTTCCCGGGCTGCGGCGCCCCTGAATACGGGACCGGATTGTTGGCCTGTTCTGTTATTTTTGTCTGCCGTCTTTGTTAGAAAAGGCAAGGCCGTCAGTCAGTCAGCGTCAGCGGCCTAAACTCTCCTTCTCAGTCCTGGTTCCTTGCCTAGGTTGCTTTGCCTTAGGTTTCGTGGGTTAAGCTCCATTCAAAAGTCAGCGACCTCTCCACCTAGAAATACGCTTCGCCTTGCGCCGAGCCGCGACCGCCCTCGCTTCAGCCATCGAGCTCGAGGATCCTTTCAACTTCTTGTTTTCTCCATTGTTCGTCTCTCTGTCGTCAGGTCACCTCACCGCCCTCGACTGCCTTGGGCCTCGCTCCGCCTGTCGCTTCTCGTCCTTCAGTCACTACTTTTTCTCGACCTTGACTCACTTCTCCGGCTCTATCTTTGCTGCTCGTTATCACTACACCGACAACCGGCGTGTGTCCACCGCCACACTTCCCATCAGCATGATGGGATCCAAAGGAATGCCTAATCGCAACGAGCTTCGCGACTACAATTACGCCGTCGCCGGCCAGTAAGTACTCGGATGTCCTTCGCACTCTTTGTGCGCTCCCTTGTTGGGCCTCTGTAGCCTCGGTTTTCTGCCCTTCCTCGCCGCGCTCCCGTCGCGCATCGTGCATCTGGCGTCACAATGCCTTGGACCCCCGCCGCGCTATACATGGCTGACCTCCTCGCTCCAGTGCCGGCACACTCTGTACCCCGGATGGCGAGCTCTTCATCAAGCCCTGTACCGGCTCCGAGATTGAATTCTACCAGTCGGCCAACCGAAGACACCCCGAATTCGCCGATATTATGCCCCTGTTCATGGGCTCCCTCATGCTTACCGATCCCGCTGAATCGACCATTAACGACGTTGTAGCCGGCGTGATTTCCCAGGCTGGCGATATCAAGACTTCAAAAGAGGAGATTGTCGCTTCGGTCGCCCAGCAGGTTGCTGAAGCGGCGGCGCAACCGCCCAAGGACACTGTGACTTGGGCCCCTAGTAAGGACAACAAGATCAAGACGGACAAGGCGGTTGTGCTGGAGAATGCCACGTATGGCTTCAAGAACCCAAACATCCTCGACGTCAAGCTCGGCGTCCGGTTATGGGCTGATGATGCCCCTTTGCAGAAGAAGCAGCGCTTCGACAAGATCTCAGCCGAGACCACACACGGCAGCTTGGGGTTCCGGATAGCGGGCATGAGGGTCTTTCGTGGGTCGGATGATGCCACCGAGCTGGACGAGGAGGACTACAAGATTTACGACAAGGATTATGGCCGAATGACGGTCACCAAGGACAACGTCGTGAAGGAGTTTCGGAAATTCATTTTCAACAAGGCCGCCGGCTTTGACGAGAATCTCGGCAAGGCTGTCTGTGAAGCCTTCATTCGGGACTTGCAGAAGGTCGAGGAGGTGCTTTCACGCCACGAGAGCCGGATGTACTCGTCTTCGCTCCTGTTCATTTTTGAGGGTGATGCCGGGGCTCTCCGGAGTGCTATCGAGGAGAACAATGCGCTCATCGACGCAGAGGCGGGCATTGGCCAGGCCGCTCGAACCACCAAGAGGGTTGATAGTGGCATCGCTCTGGATGACGATGACGAGCTGGACGACGACTCGGACCTCGAGGCATCGCTGCCCCAGATTTACGCTCTCAAGCTGATTGACTTTGCTCACGCCGAGTGGACGCCTGGCAAGGGTCCCGACGAGAATTCGTTGGCCGGCGTACGGAGTCTACTTCGTATCTTTGAAGAGATGGCGCAATAACAAAAAGAAGATATTCACGGCATTGATGATGATGACATTACGGCGTATTCGTTTTATCTACCGACCGAAGGAAAATGGGGCAAAACAAAGAGAGCATTTGCTAGACGGAACGACTGGAAACCCCGATACCCATGTGCGATGGATCGAAGGAACATGTAGAAAAACCTCCTCGGCGGAGACGACGGCGCACGGTGTCCACGATGATGACTTTTTTCTCCTTTTTCACAGCTGAACAAGGAGCTGGGATCTTGTTTTTTATGCCTTGCGGCCTGCATCTTGAGGCAAAACAACTGGCGTTGACGGAAGGCTCGGAGCATCTTTGGTATTGTATACACATACTCAGGGGCATAGAGCATGGCATCCAAGCATAGGAAAAATCGAACAAGAGCGGGCTCCAGTCCCGATTTCTGCCTGACGGGCCCATCTAGAACCCAATTCTAATTTATCCCTTGTTGATATAAATGAAAGCATTTCAAGGTGAGACAGGGGAAGGGGAGTTGAGGCGTGGACAGACGAGATTCTTATGACGACTTGTCTGTGCGTGTCTCGGTTCGTCTTCCGAAAAGCTGGGGGTGATGTTCCTGCAGGATCTCCATCTCGGAACATTCTGAACTTTGCGGTGGAGGCTCAGGAGGTGGTAGAAACACCCTGTGGTGTTTTTGAGCAAAGTCCGTAGACAGAAATATCCCGTATAAAAAGATGCGATGCCGTGCCCGAGTATTTATGTCACGTGGGGCTGCCCCGGCTTTTGGTGTTTTCCGCTCCATCCCATCCCAGCCCCCGGCCACACGCCCTTGCATTGAGTTTCTGGAAAGCTTCCATCACAAGCGCTGCCCCACGCGTAGACGCGCACACGCGACCATCTGACGACCAAACTAAATTTCTTTGTCCAAAAGTCGATGTAGGCGACCATGTCGATTCCAGGCCTGGGCCAAATCCCTACGCAGGTGAGTAGGGCAGAGACGGGGAGCCTTGAGCTCTATCATGATCCTGAAAGTGTTTGAATAGCTTCGCTAACCGGATAGCCCACCGCCTCGTCTACCCGCATCGTTGCCCTTCGTCCCGCCTCCGAATGGCGCTTCCAGATCTCCCAAGGCTCACCAGTCATCGTCAAGATACTCTCCGGAACCGCTGAGAAGGATGGGATCGAGCTTGCCCTCCGCAATGCGTACACCTTCTCCGGCGTCAAGTCTAAGATCCTGACCTGGCAAGGATGTGAGATCGAAATTGAAGGCCGTTGCGACAGCGAATCCGTGGCCGAGTATTCGAATCCGACCGAGAACCCTGCCAATGCGCATCTGAATCTACATGGACAGCTCAACGATTTGCGCCAGGCGGCGGCAAGAGAAGGTAGAGAGGGACCAAGAGTGCTCATCACAGGACCGCCAGACTCGGGCAAGACAACTCTAGCAAGGACTTTGACAAGCTACGCAACGAGGCAGGGCTATCAACCTGTGGTGGTGAATGCAGACCCCAAGGAAGGGTTGCTCAGCTTGCCAGGGACAATCAGCGCCAGCGTGCTCGCAACTGTGCTGGATCCTGAATCGGTGGATGGCTGGGGTAGTACTCCGACCAGTGGACCTAGCAGTGTTCCTGTCAAACTGCCTTTGGTGTTCTACTATGGGCGAGCATCGCCAGACGAAGACCCCGACTTCTACCGTGAGCTCATGAGCAGACTGGCAGGCGGCGTGAGTGGACGGCTGAGCGAAGACGAGAATGTCCGGAGTTCAGGCGTCATTATCGACGGGGTGGGTCTCCCTGAGCAGAGCAAAGATGGGTTCAATCTCGTCGCACATATTGTCGATGAATTCTCTAGTACGCCTTCCCCCGAATGCCTTTGATTGCCGGTCAGATCGCTAATGTAGAAACACAGTCAACGTCATCATCGTCGTTGGGTCCCCGCAACTCAACTTGGAGCTGACGAAGCGCTTTGGGAACGAGCGAACGAGCTTGGGCGAGCCCACCAGCATCGTATCCGTGGACAAGTCCGATGGCGTGGTTCAGCGTGACGAAGTGTTTATGCAACACGCAAGGGAGGCTGCTATCAAGGAGTACTTCTTTGGCGACTCGAGACGGACCCTGAGCCCCCTGATCCAACAAGTTGATTTTGACAATGTTGTTGTCTACCACCACCCAGACCGTGCGTTACAGAAATTGCCCCTGATAGGAAAACAAGTTTGACTGACGCCTTTCTAGACTCAAGCGGCGATGGAGACGCATTCGTCCGTGAAGATCCGTCTACACCAATGCAGCACTGGACGCTTGCCATCATGCACGCCACGCCCAAGGAATCACCTGATACGGTCCGCACCGCCAGCGTTATGGGCTTCCTGTATGTATCGGATGTGGACGAGGAGCGGCGCAAGATCAAGCTGCTTGCCCCTGTGAGTGGGCGGTTGGGCGACCAGCCGCTTGTGTGGGCAAAGTGGCCGGAGCCCTACATCAACCTGCTTGGATGAGACGATGGCCATGGGGCTGCCTTGATTCTCATGCGTGGAGCACACATCTTACGGAGCACCTGCTTGTTTGTTTGGGCCAGGCCGGGAGATTCAGGATCCCAATCATGCAGCACAGTAGCCGGCGTGTATTTGTGTATCCGCCATGCTGGCAACCTGTGCCGAGATGGAAGCAAGCAGGCAGGCAATGGATGTGCTGGGTGTCGCCCTTTCGGTATGATTGAGGCCGGCAATGACCCGATTGTGTGTATGGTACCGCTTGGCGTCGGAAATGAGGTCGTTCAGGTTGTAGCAAGGGCTGTCTCAAGCCAGGCTGCGTGTCTCATCGACCTGCAATGCAGAACTTTCACCGGGGCATCTAGACCTGCGCAAACACGGACCCCCCTCAATCTAAAGCATCTCTGTGTCTGTGATACTCAACGTTGGAGCCCACGTGCCTCATTGCAGAGCCCGGCATTCCCCAATCTGGCAATCCTGTCCCATTCCTCACCGGCACTCATCCGCCGAGACTCTTGGATAGATCCCTAATTATCCCGAATTTCCCTCGTAACTCGCATTTTGCTTTTTTTCTCCACTCGTGCCCTGGGCGTCAAGAATCAGCAAGTTGAACGAACTCGCACGAATCATGGAGCACCCCGCAACCCCAAGTCTAGCAAAGCCGGGGATGGGCGGATACAGGCTTCAGGGGTTTTTGGCTTCGTGGTAGTTGAGGTGGAGACGGCAGTGAGGAATGGCGTCTAGAAGGAGAATGAGACGTTGAGCGAGGAGAGAGCTGGCTCGTAGCGTGGTGTGATGGCCAGGAGGAAGGGCGCGGAGATACGAGAGGCTGGGTTCGGTGAGCGAGGGATGCTGCGAAATGTGTCTTTGAGATACCTGGCTTGGAGATACAGGGCTCAAGTAGATGTACGGACTCCGTTGGAACTTGTGCCTGGTCTCTCCGATGTCTGTTTACTTTTGTTTTCTTCAAAATGTTCTGTTCTGCTTACCGCAATCCCGCTTCCTTGTATTTTCGCATCTTTTGAGTCTTCACAACGCAGCCAGCCGAGTGAAGTCGGTCGTTGGCCGTCTCGGCCGTCGGACGACGTCTGCTCTACCCCGGCCATCGGCCACAGACCGGGGCGGCCTTACCCTGCGCACGGCCGGACCGGAGTCTAGAAGTCGGCGCCGACTAGTCCGCCTCACTTGACATTCAACATTAGCATTTACACAGTACAGTACAGTACCGTACAGTGAGCAAAGAGATGCCCTTGCACGAAGATCAGAGGAGCCTGTTCCCCGCTAGCTAAATTACGTCGCTGCGCATTATTCCCTCTCGGGGGTTCCTCTCGCATAGCCCGGTGAAACAGCGGTGATATTCGCTTCAAGGCTTGATGGCCAAGGACTCACCGAGGCACGGTGACGTCCACGGTATTCTTTCCAAGGCCCGCCGCGCCCCTCCCCCAGCCCTAGAGTACAGTAGGGCCCTGGAAGAGAGAGTGGCTAGGGTCGGGGTTGTTTGATCCAAGGCTGTTTGAGAGGAGGCCCCTGGCCCAAGTGCTTAAGCTTAATTTATTAGCGCCCACTTGCAGACAGAGCCGCCATGAGCCATGGCCAGGCCAGGCCCTCTTGAGGAAAGGCTTGGTCGTACAGTGTAAGGGTAAACAAGAACAAGGCGAGGGAGGCGACATTGACGGTCATCTGGCCGGAAAAAGGAAAAATGGAAGACGACAGAAGGATCCATCGTCTCGAATCACATAATATCGCCAAGTCGTTTGGACTTTTCTTGTCACATAATATCGCCAAGTCGTTTGGACTTTTCTTGTCCTGGCAGGTGACGGGGGAACAGTCTTGGCCGAGGCGAAGCAAAGCAACAAAGCAACCACGCAACTTTTCTGGCAAAAGACATCCTCCACTTTTGGCTTGTACACGGTGGTATACTGCCAAGCCCAAGCCATGCCAAGGTCAAACAAGCATTCCCTCTTTTTTGCTTGAGAGAGAAGCGGCAACAAGGCAGGGGACCGAGGTGAGCGGTGATTGGTAGTTGGGATTGATGGGGATGCATCGGCTAGGGTCGTCATGTGGATATGGGCGAGCTTGGCATCTTGGAAAGCGTCTTGGTCTTTGATTCAACGACGAGTGCACTGTACTGTGTAGGTTTGCTGACTCTGGAGGACGCGTACGGGGTCGCAATCAGCGGAGATAACTCTGCTTTGAAACGAAGTTTAGTTCTTGCAGACGGAGCCGACTTCTTTCATGTGAAGCATTCTCTCGGCCGCGCGGGATGGCTTCCCACACACACAAGCTGCTAAAGATGGACACTAGGGGACAGTGTGGATGGATCGCTCGGTATCAACGGGATTGTCTTGCCGTTTGAGGGTGTCACTCGGGAACCGGAGACTGTGCTGATTTCTGCTCTTTGTCCTCCTCAGCTTCTCACTGCCCACGCAATGACTGATTTTCCCAATCTGTTTGCTCTGCGTCCATATCAATCTGTGTTCCCCCGCATTTGTCTCACCGTCTTGCGCTTCAAGCCAAGTCGCACAAGGCCAGGGCCCTTGAGCAGGACCCCTCCTCTGTTGAGATACAACCCCGCCATGGGCGGCTAATTGACCTTGGACTCTCAACTCAACACACACTCTGCGCTAGCCCAATTACTGCCGATGACGACAATATACAACAAACAATCAACCGACAAGACAGCACAATGACGATCCGGACGCGCGCCTTGGTCTCCCAATCTCGTCGCGTCCTCCTCCCACTGAAATCAGGGCCTCGTGACTGTGAATGGGCTCGCTGTGATTCGTTCGCCTGCGCGGTACATGAGAGTACTTGCGTCTCCACCACATCACACAGCCACCGTGGGTGGCCTGGAAAGTCGCGGCAAAGTCGCCAGCCAGTCGTCGTTGTCCGTTGACAGACGAGCCAGCCTGTTCCATGGATGGCTGACCCGCTGTCCCACCTAACCTAATCTCGACGATCCCTCGTGCTCAGAGGTGTAGGTGCTATGTAAGCCAAGGTCGCAAGGCCAAGCCAGACGCTTGATGCGCTCCCTGCTTGGCGTGTAGCGGGTCGTCACCCATTCGGCTCCATGGCCAGCGTCGCAGTAGCCCTGTGAGAGTCGCACAGTGGGAATTGAATCACTGCACTCCCCCCGCCTGCCGGCGTCCGGCATATTGTGGGATCCCAATTCTGAGAAGCATCACTGACTGGCACTTCGGCCTTGCCTCGCAATGCATCCCTCCGGGAGTCCATCATCGCCGCCGCCTGGAGCTTCTCCTGGGCTCTTGCCCGTTATCCTTTGCCCCTCCCGTCCCTCCTTCCCTGACCTCGTGCGTAGATAAAGCTGCCTCCCCTCCGCCAACTTTCCCGATCCTTCTCTCCTTCTCTCTCTAGGTCTCGTGCCTTTCACGCATCTTTAACCTTTGAGTCTTACATCCTTATCAACCAAAACCCCTTTCCCAAACCCCTTCTTCCACCAGCACAAGCCCTCCTGGTTGCCCCCAAACACAGCCAGTCCCAGCGTCCTCGCAACCCCTCGCTCGCCAGCATCCGGCTCTCGCTTATACCAACACCCATTCGATGGGAGAAACCGAATCCAAATCCGCGAATGGTGCAGTTCACGTCACTCCCACGTCGGACTCGTCGACCGTCGCCGCTGGCCAAGACGACCAGCCTCCTATAGCGGAACCCCCAGACCTAGCCATAGAGAAGCCAAGTTCTCCTCATACGCTCTCTGCCCAGCGCGTCGCGCTCGACCTCAAGTCGGACATTGACGATGGGCTGAGTAACGAAGAGGCTGCCGCCCGCCTGGCTCGGGATGGCCCCAATTCCATCAAAGGCGCAAAGGGCATCTCGCTCTATGAGATCTTCATCCAGCAGATCGCCAATGCCTTGACTGTCGTCCTCATCGCCGTGACCGCCCTGTCCTTTGCTATCTCGGACTACGTTGAGGGTGCCGTTGTGGCCGCCGTCATTGTCCTCAACATCGTTGTCGGGTATGTCTTTGCCGCCGCGTCTGCTCAGCCAATTCGCTGGTGCTCTCGCAGCCGCTGCTGCCACTCCCTGCATCGTTGTCTTATCTTGCTACATCCTCTTTCTCCTAACTTTCTCTCTCTCGTCCCTGCTGCCATACGGTGAAGCCTGTGATTTTGCCATGCGTAAGGCCAGAAGCCCCAAGCACTGAGGCCGAATCCTGTGCCATATCCTGAAGCTGCCAGTTTTCAATAACGCTCAGCTTCCCCCAGATTCTCGCACCCTGCTAACGTTGCACCCTGTCAGATTGATCCAGGATTACCGCGCTGAGCAGACCATCCAGTCGCTCTACGCCCTGTCCACTCCCAAATGCAAGGTCATCCGAGATGGCCACAGTGAAACTGTCAAGGCCGAAACGCTCGTCAAGGGTGACCTGGTCTCCCTTGCAACTGGTGATGTCGTCCCAGCCGATTTGCGTCTTGTCCAGGGCATCAACGTTTCAACCGACGAGGCACTCCTCACCGGTGAATCTATCGCCATAAGCAAGAAGCCCGATGCCGTCTTCAACGACCCGGATATGCCTATCGGCGACCGTACTAACCTGGCCTACTCTGGAAGCTCCGTCACCCGCGGTCGTGCCACTGGCATTGTCATCGCCACCGGTATGGAGACTGAAGTTGGCCAGATCGCTGAACTCCTGCGCAAGACCAAGAATGACAACTCCGAAAGGGGCCCCGTCGGTCGCGCCGTGTTCAATTTCTATCAGTTCAGCCGCAGAATCCTGGGACTCGAGGGTACGCCGCTCCAGGTCACTCTCAGCAAGTTCGCCCTGCTCCTGTTCGCCTTTGCCATTCTTCTCGCCGTCATCGTCTTTTCCGTCAGCAAATGGGACATTACTGATGAGGTTCTCCTCTACGGAATCTGTGTCGGTGTGGCCGTTATCCCCGAGTCGCTCCTTGCAGTCCTGACCGTTACGATGGCGGTTGCAACCAAGGCTATGGTGCGTGGCAATGTTATTGTTCGTCAAATGCCCTCTCTCGAGGCTGTTGGTGGTGTTACCAACATCTGCTCCGACAAGACTGGCACCCTGACCCAAGGACGCATGATTACCCGCAAGGTCTGGCTTCGCGGCGACCTCCTCGGAAGTGTTGAAGGCACCGCAAACCCTTACGATCCTGGAAGCGGTACTGTCCGCTGGTCTGCTGACCTGGCTGGAAGCTGCTTGAATGCTTTCCTAAAGACCCTCACCCTCTGCAACAACGCCACCGTCACAGACGGCAAAAAGGAGCCGGAGACAGACTCTAGTAGCGTCATCACCGCCTCTGAAGATGCCGAATGGAAAGCTATTGGCGAACCCACCGAGATCGCTCTTAAAGTCTTTGCGATGAGATTCGGTCGGAATGGAGCCGGTGGCGACATCCTAGTTGCTGAGCACCCCTTTGACTCTTCTTGCAAACTCATGAGTGTCGTCTATGGCAATGACCTCGAAAAGACTCGACAAGTCTACACCAAGGGCGCCGTTGAGGTTCTCTTGACTAAGCTCAATGAGACGCAGGAGTTCAAGAAGGAAATCCTCGCCAAGGCTGAAGAGCTCGCCAGTCAAGGCTTGCGAGTGCTTTGCATCGCGACCAAGGCTATGAACGGCGACGTTCAAGACTGTCATGAGCGCGCCAAGGTCGAGAGCGAGCTTGAGTTTTTGGGTCTCGCTGGTCTGTATGACCCTCCTCGCCCTGAAACTGCTGGTGCTGTGGCTCAATGCCGCGCCGCTGGTGTGACTGTTCACATGGTCACTGGTGATCACATTAAGACTGCTACGGCTATCGCATATGAGGTCGAAATTCTGAACAAGGATGTCCCGCTTAAGCCCAACACCGTCATGGCGGCTGCCGACTTTGGCGCCCTCAGCGATGCTCAGATCGATGCTCTAGATGAGCTACCTGTTGTTCTCGCTCGTTGCAGTCCTCTGACCAAGGTCCGTATGATTGAGGCGCTCCACCGCCGAAAAGCCTTCTGTATCATGACTGGTGACGGTGTCAATGATTCGCCGGCCCTCAAGCAGGCTGACGTCGGTATTGCCATGGGAGACCGTGGTAGCGATGTGGCCAAGGAAGCTGCCGACATGGTCTTGACTGATGACAACTTTGCGTCCATCGTCACAGGTATCCAGGAGGGTCGACGACTGGCTGACAATATTCAGAAGGTATGTTGCCAATGTCCTTGTGTCAATGATTTTGCTAATTGTTGTAGTTCTTGCTTCATCTCTTGACTTCCAACCTGGCGCAAGTCATTCTGCTCCTAATTGGTCTCGCATTCAAGGATACTGGAGGCTTCGCTGTGTTCCCGCTGTCTCCTCTGGAGATTCTCTGGGCCAACCTGGTCACCTCTTCGCCTCTCGCTCTGGGTCTGGGTCTTGAAGAAGCCTCGCCTGATATCCTGCGCCGACCTCCGCGCAGCTTGCGTTCCGGTGTGTTTACCAAGGACTTGGTTCGCGACCAGCTTGTTTATGGACTCTGCTCGGGCTCTCTCTGCCTGTGCGCTTTCATGCTGGTCAACTACGCCTCATCCGGCCAAGGTTACCATGATATGCCGCTTGGCTGTAACGATGCCGGAACTGACGGTTGCGACCTGGTGTACCGTGCTCGCGCAACCACCTTCTCTACACTTGCCTTTTTGCTTCTGGTCACCGCGTGGGAGGTGAAGCATTTCCACCGCAGTCTATTCGCAATGGACGAGCGCTGGTCCGGCCCATTCTCGGTATTCAAGACCATTTACGATAATAAGTTCCTGTTTTGGTCTGTGGTTGCCGGCTTCGTCATGATCTTCCCCGTCGTCTACATCCCATACCTCAACACTGAGGTCTTCAAGCACAAAGGCCTTACTTGGGAGTGGGGCGTGGTCGCAGGATGTGTTGTTGTGTACGTCGGTCTCCTGGAGATCTGGAAGGCGTGCAAGCGCCGGTTCAACCTGGGCATTGATACGCATCCGTTGACCCAGGGACAGGCTGAGGTCTAAGCTTGGACTCAAGCGTAGAGATAAAGGGGTGTTTGTTGGGGAGAGGCGGTTGATGGACAGGTTTTAAAGGGTATGTGCATGGGTGTCAGATTGATCCAGTACTTTGATCCAGTATTAAACTTATTGCTATTATCCTCTAGTCAATACAATTTCCTGTCAAGAAAAACTTGTATGCATGCATCGCTGTGATTACAAAAAATGTCTATTTGATTCCTCGTCAAAACTTTTCGTGGGAGCCCTAGAAATGCTGAACAGTTGAAAAGTGCTGAACAGGCCGAAGTGACTCCAGTATGATGGTGGTGATGCCGGCATCAGAATGGCCGTGTTGACGAGCTTGAACTCGAGGCCGTCGTTATGGTATGGTGAATTGGCTTCTTATTTATGTTGTCGAGGCTTACTCGCCCTTGGCCTTCTTGATGGGGTTTCCGGCCTCGTCGACCAGGCCCTTCTCGCGCATGACCTTGAGGGCGTCGTGGATGGGGTCGAGCTCGGGCATGGGAGCGCGGTGCGAGTCCCAGTAGTTGTCGGCCCAGGTAAAGTACTGGCCGTAGTTGCAGGTGAAGAACATGTGGTGCAGAGTGTGGTGGGCGGGGCTGTTGATGAACTTTTCGAGCCAGTGGCCGGTAATCATGTCGCCGTCGTGGATGAGGATGGTCCAGATCTGAACGCAAGCGAAAAGGACCATGTAGAGATGCTTCTGCATGGGGCAGATGTAAACAAAGATACTGTCGGGGTTAGCGGAGACCGGATATCACGGAAAGGGGCTGGCTCACTGGTAGGGAAGAGACTGAAGGTATCCGTCCACGGGGTGGAAGGCAATGGCGGCCCAGGGGGTAGGAACTGGAGTTGCGATTAGCTTCTTTGTCTACGAGACAGGAGGCGATGGCGACTTACTGATCCACTTGTGGTGAGGCTTGTGAACATACTTGTAGACACTGGGGTGGTGCTCAAGTCGGTGAATCCAGTAGATGCCCAGGTCGTTAAAGATCATGTAGAGAACGGTGGACGCGCCGAGCCACCACCAGCCGTACTCGTCGATCCTCGTGTAGAGCAGACTCTTGCCGCGGACCTCGCCGAGGAAGAAGGGGAGGGTGAGGAGGTCGATGATGGGGATGGCGAAGAAGCTGGACTGGATCTCCTGCCTGATCTGGTTCTTGAGGAAGCGCGGGTGGTACTCGAGGCGGCGGTCAAAGACGAAGTAGTAGGAGAGGGCGGCCGAGATCACGTAAATAAACGCGGCGCCGAAGCCGGCGATGAGGAGGATGGAGATGCATTGGCGGTAGATGTCGTCGCGGGGCAGCGAGGAGCCAAAGTTGAGGGCGAAGGCGTCATCGTCGTGGGCGAGGGGCTTTGAGTCGGTGAAACTCGTCGAGTTGCCGTATGTGTGTTGGTGTTGTTGTTGTTGGGGGAAGAAGTATGCGTATCCGTAGTCGAAGACGATGGGGTCGAGGACCTCGAGTAGGAAATCCATCTTGGCGGATGAGATGCAACCAAGCAACGCCTGCTATGAAATTGAGTTCACAAAATGAGGCAATTCACAACAGCAGCACCCAAGAATGAATTGTCTGAGTTTGCAAAAGACAGAAAACAAATCGGGGATTATTGTTTTTTATTGAGCTCTTCCCTTTCGGCGCCGGGGTCTGGCGGTGTCCGTTCAATTAATTTCCCTGCGCAGTGCTCACGGCTCCACAGGGGTCCCACGAGGAAAGAGCCCCCCCCTCTCCCTTCCGCTGTGCCTGGATTTCAATCTTGATCTTATCATGATTGGGGCGGGGAGATTTGGGACCGCACCCACCACGACCCGAATACGAACTGGGGGGAGAGGGGGAAGCGATTGGCCAATCGACCAGCTTGCTACGAGCTCCGGAAGCTGGGCAGCCGGATCATGCAATCCTCAACCTCGCGCATGCCTCTGCACCGCCGCACAAGGAGCTCACGGCTTTTTCTATCTGCGAGCTCGGGGATATCGCCCTCGCGCTTTGCGATTTCTCCCGCCCAGTGCTCGTTGTCGATTGTCCACGTCCCCAGCACCCGGAAGCTGTTCCGCAGATACAGCCCGTGGCCCTCTGCGGATGATACGATTACAGCGGGCGCCCCGTCGGCGTCGGCCTTATCGATAACGCTCTTTAGGAGCCGCCCGCCGATGCCTTTTCGTTGGTGGGCCGGGTCAACCATGAGGTTGGATATCTCTGATTGACAATCAATCAATCAATCAATCAATCAAAAAAGAGGGGGAGGAGGATAATGTCATAATACCGTAATGCCGCTGTCCATCAACCGCCTCTTTCTTGCAGGCATCCATCTCGGCCTCTCGCGCACAGAAGCGCTGCCACAGGTCCTCGAGGTGCTCCTTTGGCGCTGCAGCAGCCGGGGGCGCTTGGGTCTCATCGAGCTTCTTGTTCGCGTTCGAGTTCGGGTTCATCGTCTTGTACCTAATAAACCCCACGATCTCCCCCGCCACCACATCTTCCGCAACGGCCACCACAACCTCTGGATCCCGCAACGACCTGTCGGTGCCGATGGATATTATCTCTCGAGGGTGTTTTTGGAGGAATGCGGCGTAAAAGTCGTGGTAGGTGCTGAGGGCTTCGTAGTGGACGCGAGAGATTGCTTGGCTGTCGGCGAGGGTGCCTGGACGGATTGTGATTGAAGCCATTGTTCTGGTGATTGCGAGTCAATTAGCCACGGGCTTACTGCTTAAAGATGTCGCCTTTTCACTTCTTGGCGCTTAAGTAGCGGGATGAGTCGGGATATATCTCATCATCGACTCTCAAGTGCGCACTTCCGGATAAGGAAGCTGGTGTTGGCCCGCATATTACACTCCGGTGAGTCAGCCGGCGATAGTGTTTGCACCAACGTCTTCACACTGGAGCAACGATAGCTGCTATCATCGCAACACCATAACGTGCTTCGGTCACCTCCTTGAACTAGAACTGCTTCAAGTCGACATTTCCTTCAATAGCTCACATAACTCACTGCCCTTTTCCCAACTCTATTCCGGATCAGTGCAATTGAATGGGACAAGCCTGAAAGCACCCAACGTGCTTTTTACCAAGAGTCAACCAGCCCATGCAATACATGCTTGCAGCTCTGACCGGCACACTATAGCAGCCCGATACTCATAACAATACGGAGGTTGATGCAAAGCCCCGTAGGCGAAACAAGATGGGACAAATGTTCAAGTAAGTTGCCGAGCACGGTCCTATACTTGCCATTGTTACTTTCATTGGCTGAGCTCAAGCAACTATCAAGCCCGGACCATTGCAGGTTCCTGTGATAGTCAGACATATTTCTGGGGCTTGACTTGAATGCTCTTAAGCCTTTCAAAGAAACATCACTTGGGCTGGCGCCAGACAACAAGGCACTTACCAACCAACTAGGAACCGTTATGCCTTAGTTTGTTTCCAATCATGATCCATATGTTGCTAGTTGTACAAGTCCATCAGAATCCTGCCTCGTGATTAGTCGGTGCATGGGTATGCAAGCTGGCCAAATCCAGTAGCATGCTGACCACCACCGTTGGTTTGAGCAGGATGTCAGGTTCTATCTCGGATAAGTTTGCCGGTTTCAGTAAGAGCACTCGATAGGTGGTACCTCGTCCTTGAGACATAGTAACGTCTATCTTTTCTCAACATCGGAGCCCGAGTTTGAAGATGACAACGGTGAGGTTAGACAGAGATGTCCAAGAGTAGATGCGAAGCGTGTGGTCGTTAGTAGACACATTATAAGCAGATGCAATTGTCATAGATAAGGACCAAAAGAGGACCTAATATGTCCATCGATGGTCGTGTTCTCGAGGTCTGCTCCTGTATCATAGGCTCGGCTTGCCACTTGGCACACTTGTTAAATCTCGAACTTTCGAGCTGGTGATTCTTAAGTAGAGTCATCACTTTTTAGCAAGAGGAAAGTCCAACAAACAGTTCAAAGCTTTTTGAACTTCAAGATTTCACATGGCGAGTTCGGTGCTTGGATTTCAATCTTGGCAACCTAAAACTCCAGAGCAGGGGTTCATCTGAGAACTCTATTCTTCTCTTTCGACCCCCACGCTCCTGCGATCAGGTATTCCTCGCTGAACCAAGAGATCCAACACGATTCCATGATTTAGGACCCTTTTCGATTGAAAAAGGATCTCCTGTCGAGTCGTAGCATCATAGGTACGTCGTAGGCGCGCGCAGATACTGGGGGTCTCCGACAATAGCTGTAGCGATAGAGAACGGTTGAGTCTCTTAGTACCGGCATATGGTGGCTTGAGGAACCGTTATTGCGCAACGGTGACGAGGGTACTAGGTTTCCACACAACGACAGAGCTAGAGGACTGGCGAGCATGTATCACCCGTTACTTGTTAGAGTTGGGGAGCGCAAGAATAGCAACAAAGCCGGCCCGGGTGCTCAAGAGCATTCAACCTTATTGTCTTGCTGGCAAAGAATCGCTCTTGCACAAGTACCTTGAACTGAACCAAACTTAAAGGGTATCCGTCAGTGTAGGCTACTCGAATTTTCAAAAAACCAACCAGCCAGAAGTCAGACGATCCGTTCCAGAGACCGTACAATATAGGACATTGTTCAGTTGGAAAGAGAGGCGGTACGAAATCCATCTGTCGAAGCGAGACCGAAGAAGAACAGAGGTCGAGACGTGGTCTTTCTCCCCGTAGAACTCAAAACAGCTCTCTGGACAGCGATCGAGGGCAAAGTCGGCTACTAGACAGCGTGATTCATGCGTCGAATTACTTCAAGGATGGCTTCGGGATAGTCGATGGCATCGTTTGCGATTAGGAGAGAGGTCGACAGAAAAGATTCGGTTGAGTCCTTAGGGGCAGCCTCAGGTATGACTGACGTCAGATATAGGAGCGGGGGTCGAGTCGGTAGGCTTCAGCGATACTGTCGGAGGGAGGATGCAACGCAGGCGCATCGGAAGATCTGGTTCTGTTTGATTTTTGGAGGAATGAAGCATGTGCCTTGCATGCTGTGGGCGAGATTTGATGACCACAAGGCGCAGATCGATCGGGAGGAGGATGTCAGATTTGGTTGCGTTGGCAGGGAGGGGGAGTTGCGAGTTGATATATAAGACTACAAAGGGTATAGTTCCACGATAGACCAGACACACCTTGCTCTCTTTATGCCAAAACTTCTGTTGTTATTTTTTCTGAAAATTTTGAAATATCTATTGGAATTACATTTTATTCTCAGTGCGTCCTTGCCTGCTTACCTTAGGCTAGCGGGCACGTAGTTGAGAGCGTCTTGATGACTATGCGTGCAAGCCCCAGTCTCACCACTTTCGAGTCTTTTGCAACTACGGATAGTAACCAGCTAATTCGCCTTGTACCCAAAAGGGTTCTCGGGCACAAAGATAGCACAATACCACATTTTGCCAGCGATTTTACAAGCAGTCATCAAGTATTCCTGCATCGTGCCACACGACACGTGCGTGCTTCCATTCCTGGGGCTGCAGAGTTGTGAGAACCCGGATGGGCAGCTGCGCACCCGGATGGCTAACCCTGATGTCCGCCTTCCCTGCAAACACCACGCATGTGCTGAGAGACTCCCGTACAACCACACGCAGAGGCCTGCCATCGAGTTGGTGATGGCGTGCGTTCCGTCCCATAACGGGCTCCGTAGATCCTAAACGGCGTTGCATCATCAGGCAAGCCTATCCGGCCCCTGGGGCGACTGATAAGGCTGAGACGGTTGAGGGTCGTTGGCCAGACCAAGTATAAAGAACAAGTAGCCGCCCTGTTGAGGCAGCTCCTTCTCGACGACGAGCATGTGCTTTCTCGTCGACAAGAGGATGGTCGCCATATCTTTCAACTCACCTTCAGAGACTCACCTAAGGCGCCACCCTCTCTTGAGCTCTTCAGTCCAGGAACAGCTCGACCGAGACCATGGATCAGTCGAACCCAAGTCAGCTTTCCGATGAAGAAACGAACCTGGTCGGCTCGAGGGGATCATCCATCGCCACGAGCATCTGACGCTCACGACTTGCATCTCTCCAGCTGAGACTCGGCGTCCTTTTGTTCTTGCTCTCATCAACTTCTCTTCGACCTCGTCCGGAAACTTTTCCGGTCAGAAAAGACGGTATATGCCTCATCCACGTCTTCTCGCATGGTCTACGACCCATGGCCCCATTCACACGGACGTATTCCTCCAGAGTCTGACGATGAAGGAAGAGTTTTCACCTCTTTCCCTAGACTTAGTCGTCCCCCACGAAGAAGATCCTGGCCCGGTCTGACCGTTATGCGAGCTGGCCGACTTCCGCGGCGTCTCTGGTATCCCACGCTCCTCGGTTCCCGGTGTGAGCCTGTCAAGCTGGCATCGGATGCCTTCCGGACTGGAGTCGAGCGTCGCGTGTCCTTGTTGATCGGCTTGACTCGGAGAGTATCACGGTCAGGCCGTGCCGAGAGGTGCAGCTGATGCCTGCCGGAGACATCCTAGGTAATAGTGATGAAAGCCGAAACTGACCGTGGTGGTTGGTGATGTGACAGTGTCTGTGATGTTGATGATGATGATGATGATGATGATGAGGAGAAGCCGTTAACGTTGTTGTTGCTGTTGTTGATGATGTTGAGATGTATGTTCTGGCTTACAAGTTGTAAGCAGTATGAAGAAACCAGAAGAAGAGACTATTCTCCTCGCCCAACGCTTATCCGGTTACCTCTATCAAGAGGCCTGGCCATGAAGCCCAGGTATCGGCTCTATGTGTGGTACTCCGTCACACCAAGGTAAGTACACGTTCTCATCTCCTTTGTCAACTTGAGTACCAGTCTCAGGCTCAGGCTCAGATGTTGCCGCCTTCCCTTGTCCTCGATCGTTTTCCTCATCTCGCTTCTTCTCTGGATCCCTAGACCTGCCCTCGTTCAAGCCCTCCCACGCTGGCGTGGGTCATGGCGTTTCGATGCTTTGCCCCTTTCCCTCATCAGGATCCTCCACGCTCGATCCTATTCACGCTCCCACGCTGGCGCCCACACCACCCGATAGCCCGACGTTTTCTCGTGACTAAAATGCCATCACGGGCGGCGTATTAGTCCTACGCTTGTTGGTTTCTCAAGGCCCCCATCCTCTTGGATCACCGTTCCCATCAACACATCCCTGTTCTGCGTCCCTAAGCCTCCGTCTCTGCGTTGTTGTCTGCCGTTCACACGCACATTACCAGAGCCAATAGCCCGTTAAGAATACGTTCCCTTCTCAACACGGTACGACACACCACTGCCCGTCTACCCAGCTAAAACGTATGCGTGGGATGCATGCATAAACGGACCCGGGTTGGTTCGAGGACGTTCCCTCTGAGCGGTCCATGGCTTGGGCTTTTGTGGTCCCATCCACCTTGTTCTCTGCCCCGTTTCCCAATTATCCCTCATGCTGCCATCTCACTCCGTCTCACTGCTCACACTCCCTCCTCACGTCACGTTGGCGCCTTGTCTATCACACTGGTTCGTCACGCTCTCTTATCATGATGTTGACTGGCTCATTGCCCGTCGGCTAGCAGCGTTGTTTGCTGTTGTCTTTACCATGATAGACTAGTGTCTGTCTCTTTACGGCCGCAAGCCCAATCGGTGCTGGCGTGGGATTATCTCTATCATGGTCATTCGTGGTCATTCACCCGTCGGCCTCCCCCATCATTGGCTCCGCCGAAACCCCATCATAACGGCGCCCATCCGGGCTCCACTCGGCCGTTGTTCCTTCGGAGCCCGCTCTCACATGTTTCGCCTCTCGATCCCATGCATCTCTTGCTCTCGTCAACGCCATCGACCTCTGATCCCTCCGATCTTGGCCAGTTGCTCACAATACACAACCTCTGCAGCATCCAGGCTGTGTATCCTCATCCGCATCTTGGGCCGCCTCATTTGTCGACATACATGACAAGGCGGCCCGGAATGCTCAAGTGGGAATTATCCCGCCGGCCACGCAGGGTCCTCGAGGCGTGCCAGTCAAGCCAGTGCTTCACAACCTCCAGTGCATGCAGCCAACCCCGGTGCCATCCACACGCCCCAAGCTTCAGCTGCGACTCACCGGTGTGGGCGATCAAGACGAACCCTGTCTCATTCGGTACCGGCTCCCGCGGTTCCCATATTCCAGATTCCCATTACTAGTCCAATGGACCCCCACCCGATGGGCGTCCCAGTTCCATTGCCGTGTTCCAGGTATCGCCTCGTCCCTGGCAGCTGGACTGAGTTATCGGAATGCGGTTCAACTAAGGCCTGCCATACGCGATTCATGTCTACTTCGGGAACTTGATCCTGATCATCGACACCCCTTACGTGGCGACCCCCCAACTAGATCCCACGCAGAGGTCAGCAGCAGGCCTCACTGACACACCAATCACACCAACTCGGGAGTTCTGTAGAGCTGTCACCTCCACCTCGACCTGTGAAACGCCTGCGAGGCTTGACATTCCTGGAGGACAAGAGGCATGGACCGTTCGATTCTGTCTGATCAACGCTGCAGTGCAACGCGGCTGTTGAGGCCCTTGATCCGGCTGGCAACACGACAGGAGCTCGCAATTGATGGGATGGCGAACTGCAAGCCCTGGGACTGCGGCTGCATCTCGGCACGGCGCGAGTCGTCCAGTTGAAGAGCTTGGGGGGAGCTCTAGGTACGGGGAGCTCAGAGGTATGGGCGAACAAGCGTGCATGGTACCAGCCAATTACGGCAACGACCCATCCTACCTGATATCTGGATGCGGGGTGGGAGGTGTCGGTGCCGCGTGACGTTGGGAGAGGTCGGGATGTGGTTGGATATCTCTTACATCCAGACCCCCAAAGCCGACGGAACTTCTCCATGCACGGGTGGTGGAGCACCACCCACCCTCAACTACCCACGTCGACGCCCACGTCGACGCCCACGTCCAGCATACGATGATCAGGCAACGAGAATGAATGGTTGACTTCACTCGGCGCCAAAGAGTGGGATCAAGGGAGGCTCGTGCTGGGCTGGACCAAGTATAAGAAGGCCTCTTGCTCGCCCTCGAGATGAAGATTTTGTTCTGCATCCAACAATCGACTCTTCAACACTCACATCAAACACACTTTTATAACATTTTCGAAGACCTTTCTTCACCAACAACCATCAACATGTCTCCCTGGTGAGTCCTTCACTTTCCAGCTTGAGCTTCAAGTCTTCAGCCTCTTCTAGAGTGCCTGAGACAGTCTCAAGATGGTCCTGCACCTCAGAACATCCCAGCTGACAACTTCCAGCTCCTGCTGCAACCACGACACCTCTGCCTGCAACTCTTGCTCTTGCTGCAAGGTGAGTAATCGACTTGAGTCAAGGATATGCAGCACTTTCTCACACTTGTACAGCACTAAATTCCTTCAACTCCATCCAAACCGGCAACACTCGCCATCTCAATAGAAGGGAGTTCGCACGCCTTTAACAATCATGTCCCCCTAAGATACGCAACAGGGGAACATCCCCATCGGTGCGGGTTTCCAACGAGCAAGTCGGACTGGCAAATTACAATGGATTGGAATGGGTATTTGGTCAGAAGAGGCACAGAGACATGCGAGTGGGCGACTGTGACCGCCAGGTTTTTCGAGGTAGAGCAGCGCTAGATGTGAATTGAAGCTTGCATGCCTGAAAATTTTCCCTCTTTCTTCCTATCTCATGTGATATGGGTGTCGATCGGGCTGTCGGCAATCGGAAAGCTCGTGAGGAGATCTGCCTCGTGGTGGCTCAAGATAGGGCGGTTTAGAGCCAGACTAACGGCGTCACACGCAACTAGACAGAAGCAGATGATCTGGATCTGAAACGCTTCTCCGAGATTTGGCGATTACCGCCGCAGGCGAGTCAGCATCTGGGCAAGGCTAGTCTCTAAGAGTCTCGCAGATCTTGTCGCTTTCAACTGCCGATACATGCCACCGTCCTCTTTTGTCGATGATAGTTGCAGTTTAATGCTGTCGGGTTGCGCTTGGGCGGGA
>JAADYS010001769.1:0-28553 GCA_012931995.1 Fusarium albosuccineum | reverse complement strand
GGGCGCGGGCGCGGGCGCGGGCGCCAAGGGAGCCGGGGGACCCGCAAGGTGAGCGAAACCGGACAGCTCCGGTGAATTATCGTGACGGAGGCTCACCGGGGGACAGATACATGCAGTGTACGTCAATGCTAGCTAGCAGGGAATGCCGGGTCAGAGAATGTACATTCTGTAGAGTAAGAGGTAGTCTGTGCAAGGTCAGCGGCACTAGAGCTGCAATTGGGGCGGGACGGACTCGAGCCAAAAGAGTGACGATGGATTGATATAATTATCACGCTTATTAGCCACGGGCCTGTGTGTAACTGCGAGCTCAACAACAACAAAAACAAAGACGCTTTTACTCAAACATCTCTTTTTGTTCCTCTCAACCACGACTCTCCCCGAGATCGGGTCCTGTTCTCGGTGAAGTGGAGGCACCCAAGATAAGGCAAAACCCTTGAGGCCTAAGTTAGGCTAGCCCACTTACACGGGAGACGCGGGTGACTTTTGAGCCGCGCATGACATCAAAACGCAATCGCTTAGTTGCGGAAAAGGGCCTTTTTCTCATCTTCTCTGAGACAATTATTTTCTGCTCTCGACAATTGATCTTAGTGGCCAGAGATAGCAGCCATGGTCGCATTGCCTCGTGCAGACCCTCGTCTGCTGGTGAGGTTGGGGAGACAGGCCGAGGGAGTCGGAAGCAAGAGACTGGCAAGCACGATAGCTCGGGGAGCCGAAGAGGGCAAGTAAATATCTTTGTTGTATTGCAGTTGGGGCATGTGGGCTCTCTCAGAGTGCACTACATATACCAGGCACCGAGTATTCACAAGACAACATGGCTGACAATGGCTGGCTTCTTCTTCTCAGGCGCAAAGGAACGCATCGTGGTGCTGGGCTCGGGATGGGCCGGATACGCCCTCGCAAGGACAATATCTCCCTCCAAAGCGTCGCGCATCCTCATCTCGCCGCGCTCGCACTTTGTCTTTACGCCCCTGATCGCCTCGACGGCAGTGGGCACCCTCGAGTTCAGGGCCGCGGTAGAGCCCTGCCGCAAGCTGGACCTGACCGAGTTCCACCAGGCCTGGGCTTCCAACATTGACTTTGCCAACAAGACCATCACGGTCGAGGCCAACCAGCGAGATGGTGTCACTGCCCGCACCGGCAAGGACCTGCTCAAGGGCCTCGAGTTCCAGGTGCCCTACGACAAGCTTGTTGTGGCGGTTGGTTGCTACAGCCAGACCTTTGGCGTCGAGGGCGTCAAGGAGCATGCCTGTTTCTTAAGGGATGCCACTGATGCCCGCACTGTCCGCCTCAAGGTCCTCCAAAAGTTTGAGCAGGCTGCTCTCCCATCGTCAAGCGCCGCCCAGAGGAAACGACTGCTTCACTTTGCCGTAGTGGGCGGCGGCCCTACAGGCATCGAATTCGCAGCCGAACTCCACGACTTAGTGCATGAAGACTTGGCCAAGTTGTACCCGGAACTGATGCCTCACGTGGCCATCACCATCTACGACATCGCGCCCAAGGTGCTGCCCATGTTTGACCGCAACCTCGCCGCCTACGCCACAAACATGTTCAGCCGCAGAGGCATCCGCGTCAAGACGGAGCATCACCTGCAGCGCATCCGCCGCGACGACGACGTGCTCCTCATTAGCATCAAGGAGGAGCCAGAAGAGGTCGCAGCTGGCGTCGTCGTCTGGAGCACGGGGCTCATGCAGAATCCCCTGGTCGGCAGGCTCGTCGGTCAGGAGGTCAAAGGCGCCGGCAAGATCGCCAAGGACTGCAAGACAGGCGGAATTGTTGTCGACAAGCACCTCCGCGTACAAGTAGAGACCGACGATGGCAACGGCAAGACAGTCAAGAAGACGCTCCCCGATGTCTATGCCATCGGTGACTGCGCCGTCGTTCAGGGCGAGTCTTTCCCAGCAACAGCCCAAGTGGCCAGCCAGCAGGCAACATATCTAGGCAAGCGATTCAACGCGGGCACATCCGCCCAAGGCACTCCCACGGCGCCATTTCACTTCCGCAACTGGGGCACCATGGCCTACCTCGGCGGCTGGAGGGCCATCCACCAGAAGGGCTCCGACGAGCTCAAGGGCCGCGCCGCCTGGATCCTGTGGAGGACGGCGTATCTCACCAAGAGCATGAGTCTGAAGAACAAGGTCATGATTCCCTTTTACTGGTTGATTACATGGATCTTTGGCCGGGACATCTCGAGGTTTTAGGGTGTGGTGTTCAGCATGACTGGTGAAGAGATACTTGTACGAGACATCTGTGATAATTTAGAGGAAAGTGATAGCAGGAGTTTTTGAGGTGCCATGTCAAAGGCAAACTGGAATCTTTCATTTGTTGTTGAGGGTAGAAAAGTTGTACATTTACACTCAGGGGTTGTGTAAACAGTGCATTGACAGGGTACAGTCCACGAAATCAATCAAGAATACCATTAGATTTCCATTCATTACATTAATAATGAGTTGGAAAAACTGCCCTCTTTACTTTTATCGTCGTGTTGTTCTGTGCCGTCGCCAAGCTTGCAAGTATCACCAAATGCCGCGATTTCTACCCTATGTCATAGGGTCGTCGTCAATTCACTCACCTCACCTCACACAACTGGCTTTTTAGTCGCTCACTCGACAACTCGACTCATTCAGACCCGAGCCCTTGCAACAGCTTCTAACCAAGGAATTTCAATCAAATATCTTTTATCTTGATGCCTGAAGTAAGTAACTTTGCCTACATTCTGCATCTCATCTCATCTAATCTTATCAATCACTGCTAACCCCGCGGTAACAGCCCCTCACTCACCTGAGTCACCATCATTACCAGACTTCAACGTCAAGACTCAGCCAAAAATGGCCAAGCCCTTGGTCAACTACGGCCTCTACCTGGTCACAGACTCGACCCCCGCCATTCTAGGTGACCGCAACCTAGAGGAGGTTGTCGAGGCTGCCCTGCGAGGCGGAGTGACTGTGCTGCAGTATCGCGACAAGCACAGCGAGCACAGCGTTGCCGTCGAGACGGCCCGCAAACTACACGCCATCTCTCGCCGCTACAATGTTCCGCTACTAATCAATGATCGTGTCCAAGTTGCTGCTGAAATAGACTGCGAAGGCGTGCACATTGGACAGGATGATATGGGTATGTCCGAGTCTTGGGACACTTGCGACAGTTGCTAACCTAGTGTCATTAGCCTACGAAGAGGCAAGAAAGCTCTTGGGTCCCAACAAGATCATCGGCGTCACGGCGAGCTCAAAAGAGGAGGCTCTCAAGGCCTGCAACTCCGGTGCTGACTATCTCGGTCTCGGGACTGTCTACTCAACCCAGACGTGAGTGAGCCCATAACCAATTTGTCCACCCCCTTATTCTAACCCCTATAATAGAAAGAAGGACACAAAGTCCATCATCGGCCCCTCAGGAGTCCGGGAGATCTTATCAGCACTTGCAGCCGCCGGCCACGCTTCCGTCCCAACCGTGTGCATCGGCGGCATCAACGCCAGTAACGCCGGCCCCGTCCTCGCCGCTTCCCGCTCCTCGACCAAGGCCCTCGATGGAGTCGCCGTTGTGAGCGCCCTCATCGCTGCTGTTGACCCGGCTGCCTCTGCCCGCGATCTTCTCAGCAAGGTCGTCGTTGCGAGGATCCCCGACGTTGTTGCTGCCGTTGCGGAAAAGACGCCTCTGTCCCACAACATGACCAACCTGGTGAGTGCAAGCAACTGCAGACTCATGAATGGTGCTGATATATGAGTATAGGTCGTGCAAAACTTTGCAGCCAACGTAGCTCTATGTGTCGGTGCCAGTCCCATCATGGCCAACTATGCCGAGGAGGCAGCCGATCTGGCCAACTTGGGCGCTGCTCTCGTCGTCAACATGGGTACTGTTACTCCTGATGGCCTCAAGAACTACCTTCAAGCTATCAAAGCCTACAACGATGCTGGACGTCCCGTCATCTTGGACCCTGTTGGGTGAGTTGTCCCCCCTTAACTTGTTCTATATAGCCGACATGCTTACTTTTATTCCAGAGCTGGCGCAACTGCCGTCCGTCGCAACGCTGTCAAGTCTCTCCTCGATGCAGGCCATTTTACTGTCATCAAAGGCAACGAAGGCGAGATCCAGACCGTCGCTGGCGCCACAATCACCCAGCGCGGCGTAGATTCAACGTCATCTCTCACATTGGCCCAAAGGGCATCCCTCGTGCGCTCCATTGCTCTTCGTCGCCGAAACGTCGTTCTCCTCACCGGCGCCGTTGATTTCCTTAGTGACGGTACACGCACCTTTGCTGTCAGAAACGGGCACCCCTATCTTGGTGAAGTCACCGGCACAGGATGTACTCTCGGCACTACTGTGAGCGCTATGGTTGGTGCCTTTGGGGCAGATCCCTTGCTTGCTGCTGTTGCTGGTACTGTCATGTTTGGACTGGCAGCTGAGTTTGCCGCTGAGCGGAGTGAGGTCCGTGGCCCCGGAACCTTTGTGCCTGCGTTCTTGGACGAGCTGTACGCCATTCGAAAGGGCACCGCCAACGGCGACCTGCGGTGGCTGACCATGGCCAAGGTGCAGGCCGTGGAGGCAGAGGATGTTGAAGGAGGCAACTAAAGAAGCCTGGGAAATCTAAAAGGTCTGAACCAGACCGAGTACTTGATCTAGACGGTTAAAAAAATGCTTGATTATCTTGAATAGAATTCGCTTTGGCAACATATACAAGAGACACGATGTCTTGATAAACCTGGTAACAGCCCGTGTCCCACTAGATAACGCCGTTGTATGCCCAAGAACTGTCCAACGCCGATACATCATCCTCCATGTGGCTGTGTCATGCTCAGGGTATAGGGTCGTCCAACACTCCAGGGTCACCCACAATATTCCACACATTAAACCCTTGAGAAGTCGACTGCCAGAAATCGCCGCCCATATCCCCCATCAGGAAATCCTGGCTAAAGTCCACCATCGCCGTGTTTGCGGACCCCGCCCTCATCCGCTCTAGCTCCACCTTGACAAGCTCGCTCAGAGCCTTGAGCTGTCTCGTAAGCCGATCGAACGGATCTTCGGGGGGTTGCGGCGTCGGAACTCCTGGCGGCGCTGGCGTGCCCAAGAGATTGCCGTGCTTTCGGCGGGCGACGATGACCACTAAATCACGAACCTGTTGGTCCATCACCTCGACCACATCAAGCTCGTTGTGGATAGTCGTTGGGTTCCATCCTGGAAGTTGTAGCATCATGAGCTTGATACCTGTGATGATGGTGTAGACAAAGTCGGAGGCACTCAGGCACAGGAAGCGCGGTCGCTCTAGCTCGCGATGGGAAAAGCGTATGTCAAAGAAACTCTTGAGGGCGCGGAGGCAGCCCCAGAGTAGCTGTAGGCGTTCTGTTAGAGGGAGGTATGAGGCAGTCGTGTGTTGGTCCGATATGGCGATCTCATAGAGGAGAACCTCAGCTACGTTGACATGGGCCTTGAGATTGTCTACAAAGGATGTCAGCGTCGTGATGTAAAAAATCAGAATGGACCAACATACCATTACTGCAAAGTCGTGGACCCAGGGATTCCCTGTACTGATCTAATTGGTCCTGGAACGAACGCACCACCATGGTTAGGGGCAGCTTCATAGCCTGGTGGCCATCGACGACCTCCGCCATGGTGAGTGAAATAGATTGCGCGAGCTGCTGGATCCGTACTAGCTTCACCAGGTACTCATCAGAGGGATACTGCATGGTTGTCTCGAGAACCTTGCAGCATGCTTCAAGAGAGTTGGTGTTCATCAGAACATCAGGCCGCTTATTTGCCGTAAACACCCTGGGTGATGATCAGTCATGCAATTTTGGATAGGGCAAAAGCACCCACAAAGTGTTCAGATAATAGGTTCCGGCATAAGCTCTCATATGATCGAGGTTCTGGGTCAACTGGTCTCCCTGAAGGCTCCCATCCTCCTTGAACCCCAAGTTTACACACATTGACCGGGCCAGGAAGAGGAGATTCGTGACCTGCGAGCCCTTCAATGCATAATGAAACCTGCCATGGATTAGTATGAGTAGCCAGTCAAGGTTGATACCCCAGCATACCATGACACTAGTATCTGCAACCCATGCAGCAGATCAAGAGTCTTCAGCCCATCCACAACAGCGGCTCGTCCAATCTCAGTCAACAACTCCTCACCCAGCTTGATCTGTCTAGCCCCGTCCAGGAAGCAGCCCACCATCATCACCGCCTTCCACAAAAACGGGCGGTGTTCCCGTAGTTCTAAGGCAGTCATGTGCTCGGGCACCAATACAAAAGGGAACAGGGCTGCATGGACAGTCCTGAAATTGTTTAGCAGTAGATCCGCCTCCCGTGGCGTGGGCCACCAAGAGTCCCACGGCCGTGGCTTGTCCGGAGCCGACGGGGGCGGGTGGCTTCCTGGGCTGTCTTCAGCACCCTGCTTCGGGGGGAATATATGATCAAAGCCCCATTTGTCAGTATTGCTGCGGAGGCCCGACTGCTTCTCCCCCGTTGGCGACGGCGTCGACGGCGTGGGGGACTCTTCAGGAGAATCGTGCTGGACCTGGGACGACAGCTCCTCGAGACGCTTCTCCAGGGCGGCAATCTTGGAGAGCTTGGGGCTCTTCCGTGGCCGGGGCGGAGCCGGAGTCTGGGACACGCAGGGCTTGTCAAGCCGGTGACATCTTGAAAGGAGGATCCTGTGTCAGCGAGGTACAACCCACAACAACCATCTTAGACATAGAACAACCCTGACGGTAATAAGATCCATGGGAAAATCAATGTCGGTCGTAGATAGACCAATCATGCTCCCTTACCTGTCGCACTTGAGGCTCCCATCCGGACCCGGGACGCATCTAGCCTTTGCCTTGGCGCATGTTGTACAGGCCTTGGGGCCCTTGTTCTTCGGCTGAACTGCGCTGGGACTCATCTTGTCATATTATCTTAACTGGATCTGTACGCCAGCAGCGATGTGGTTTGAAGAGGATACGGGACAGGAACGCCCACGACATTCTCGACAAGGGGACATGCGGTCTTCAGCTCCCGGTGGCCTCGGGGGCCGTTCTGGTTTGTCTGAAGTCGTTCAGATGCAGGGGTCCTGGCCTAGGGAACGGAGACGGAGCGACAAAATCTTGCCGATCCTCCGGTCCACGGGGAGCTGACACTCCGGCCCAAAGCCACTAGGTAGGTAACCAACAACGCCTTCGGTATATCGTTTTTCCGAATTCCCGAAGCAATGGGTTAGTCATGGATCATGACATGACCCCCTTAACATTTCGCACATCTATCATGATCGAGCCACAATAAAATTCAGTCACAGAAGTCATGAGGACAATTTTATATGTTGGTATGCCGTGTATGCCACTTGAAGTGGCGACGGACAAAAAATTTGGTCAATTCTCATATCCAGTATCTCTCAAAATGGTTGCTATAGAAAGGAACTTGATTGCTGCAGCTCATTCACCGCTGGCCGCAGCCTATGGGAACTATTGTACGTTCCCTTGCACTTAGGCAGCGGTGGCAGCCTCGGAAGCCTGCTTCGACTCGAGCTCAAGGAGTGCCTCGGTGACGCCGTTAGCCGCCTGGCCAGTCGCCTTGATCTCCTTGGTAGCCTGCTCAACGTTGAGCTGCTTATCGGTCCAGAGGGGCTCCTGAACGTTGCCCTCCTCGCCGACGCCAATGAAGCCGCCTTCAGCCGCCCAGTCAGAGGTTCGCTTAATGTTGAGGCGAGTCCAGATCTCGTCAACAGCCTGCACGAGCTGATCTCGGTACTCCTTGGTGTGGCCAGGGGTAGGAGTGATGCGGAGACGCTCCTGGCCAACAGGAACAGTGGGGTAGTTGATAGACTGGACGTAGATTCGATAATCGTTGAGAAGCATGTCGGAAGCCGCCTTGGCCGTCTCCGCGTTTCCAACAAGAATGGGGATGATGTGCGAGGGGTTGGGAATCACAGGAATGTCGCGCGCGTTCATCGCCTCTTTGACAGCACGGGTGTGAAGCTGCTGAAGTCGTCGGTCGCCGTCGTAGTCCATCTGGTACTCAATTGAGGTCTTAGCACCAGCCATGGTAGCAGGAGGCAGCGAAGTGGTGAAGATGAAGCCAGGGGCAAGAGACCGAATCATATCAATGAGCTTGGAGCTGCCAGCGATGTATCCACCGACGCAACCATACGCCTTGCCCAGAGTTCCGGTGATGATGTCAATTCGGTCCATGATGGTTCCTCGAGGAGCTCCCTTGACGTGGGCCTCCCAGTCCAGGTGCTCAGCAACACCGGCACCGTGAGGACCGTACATGCCAACGGCATGGACTTCATCGAGAAAAGTGATGGCGCCGTACTTGTCAGCAAGGTCGCAAATCTCCTCAATGGGGCCAATGGAGCCGCACATGCTGTAGACCGACTCAAAAGCGATAATCTTGGGCACGTGCAGGGGGAGAGAGGCTAGCTTAGCCTCTAGATCTTGAATGTCATTGTGCTTGAACACAATCTTCTTGGTGCCAGAGTGGCGAATACCCTGGATCATGGAGGCGTGATTCAGGCTATCCGAGAGGATAACACAGTCGGGCATTTTGCTGCCGAGGGTTGCCAAAGTTGCGTCATTGGCGACATAGCATGAGCTGAAAACGAGTGCCGCCTCCTTGGCATGCAGCTGAGCCAGAGTTCCCTCCAACTCGACAGCATGCCTGTTGTGGCCGGATATGTTTCGCGTTCCGCCAGCACCAGCGCCATACTCCTCCAGAGTCTCATGCATCTTGTTCAATACGTGAGGGTTCCGGCCCATACCGAGGTAGTCGTTGGCGCACCACACGGTAACTCGATCCTCCTTGTCAGACATATGCGCACGGGGGAATTCCTTGGCCAGGCGATTGATATTGTTGAAGTACCGGTACGACTTGTCCTTGTGCTTCTTTTCGAGTTCGGCATTGTAAAAGTCTTCGTAGTTGAATTTGCCAGGCGAGTGAAAGCCGGCGGCCGCAGCGGCAGCAACGGGAGAAGCGGAAGTGGCCTTTCGGTTCGGGTTGACACCAGGAGGGATGGGGGCTAGATTCAAATGTTAGCTGGCTGTGAACCGCACACAATAAACAGCAGACTTGGGTAGGGTCTGAAGCGGCAAAGACATACCATTGTCACGACCCTCAAAGAGTGGGCGGTCGACGGCGCGAGCCTCCTTGTTGCGGCTGGTGTGAATCTTGGCCTTGCCGGTCTTGGTGTGGCCAGAGAAAGCACGGACAGAGGCAGCAGCACGGTGCTTGGCCGTCTGGACGGCCATGGCCTTGCCCATGACGGGGCATCGCTGGCCAAGCAGCTGCAGCTTGGACATGGTGCCGCCGCAGGGCGAGGGCGAGGGAAGGGCGGCCTGAGGGCGGGACGAGGTGGACAGGGCGCGCAGGGTGGCAGGCGAGGCCGTCTTCAGGAAGGGGCACATGGCCTTGGACTGGCGAAGGACGGCGTCCATGATTGCGTGTATACGGCTGTACTCGTTGATGGGCTCAAGTTGGGAGGACAATGCCTTCGGGGAGCTGGGCGAACTGGAGGGGCAAAAACGTTGGAAGCGCAGGAATTGTAGAGGGGCAGTAAAATGCCACCGAAAAAGCGACGAGGGGCTTAGACTCGGTCGCGCGCGTGTTCAAGAATGAACAAGCGAGACGAAAGCGAAGCAATTGCGATTGTGGACAGTGTGTATGGTGGAGTTGAGGATATTTGGGAGAGAAAAAAAGAAGAGAAAAGAAGAGAAGAGCAAAAAGAGGCGGTAGAGAAGACAAGAGGAATCGAGAAGCCGGCGGTTCGGCAAGACGGGCCCTGACCCATAGAAAGCGTCCGCTCCGTTTCGGTTCCGTCTCATTCCTCCACCTCGACTCCGCGCAACCCTTTGCCCCATTTAGCCAAGTCACAGGTACCTTCTTGTCTGCCGTTGCCGATGCATCAGGTCCCCACCGGGATTTGGCTCACCTTGGGTCAAGGCGATGCCGAGTGCGCTGACCCTCAGACACGCTGAGAGACGCCAATCTTGTATATCTGCGTCTTGCAATCTTATAGTCTATCAACGGTCATGCGTATTCCACGGCATGCTGACTCTAGAACGCAAATACTCGGTCAGGCATCCCCACAAACAGGGCACGGGTTACATGCGGCTGCGTCTGCAAGGTGTGGAATATTTACATGCGACGGGCCTCGGACAGGGCCGAGTCAGACTCAGGGACGCCAACGAGCCCTGAGTAAAGAAATACCTCGCTCGTGATTGGCCGGCTCCCTCTTCTGCCGTCCTTCCAACGCCTCGGGAGGGGGACCAATGACGCTCCAGTGCGCATGTTGGAAGCATTCTCCCATTGGCTCGCGCCGTTGCGATGGTCGGCCAAATACGAAACCGAGCTGGCCTAGAAACCTTCTATTCTCTGTGTCACCAGCAGTTCTCAAGACGGAAAAGGCTTCCGGCGTCGGCTACATCGTTGCTAAACTCCCAGCGTTGTGACGAGTTAGTTAACGGCACTTGTCGGGTTAGGGCGCAAATCAAAATGTCCTCCGTCCCCCATCTCCTCGTACGATTCATCAAAGTCCCCACTGCTCGCTCAACACCTTACTAGCTCCTCCACTCGTTACTCACAAGAAAGAGCTGACAAACGATCTTGTTGCGGCGTTTGCGGCACAATCCGCCCGACGAAGAGATTGACTGACACACTGGACTATCCCACAGGTCGGACACAAGTCCGCCGGACTTCAAGTGCTAACTCGGTTGAAACTGTAGTAAATAACTGGCAATTGCTGGTGTAATCTTTTAAATCACCACTGAGAAGAATAGGTACCCAGGGAAGTTGTCTTTACCAGGATGAATAGTCAACGTCCAGACTTCAAACAAGCGCCCAATGCAATTCTAGTTGGCCTAGCTGTGACAAGTCAAGAAGAGGCTCTTCAAGCTACTGCCGCGGAAATCCTACATGGAACCCCATCACCTGATTTCTCGGCACCAATGCATTGGCATATCCTTTCTTTTGATACATCGTAGTAGTGTCCACCATCATGGATGGAACGGCCTAGATTCTTTGTACAACAAGTCCACCCTGCCTCATCATCTCGCCAATGCACTAAAGCAGCTTTCAAAATGGGTATCGCTGGGCTCAAATAACATGCCGTAAACGCCTTTCTCAACCCCTCATCTGTACTCCCCATCAACTCGTCCCATCACCTCGTCCATGTTGTCCTCGAAGTCGTCCTATCCTCCACGAGGTGTTCCATTCCTAGATCCGGCTTGTCGCTCACGCGTTTCCGCCGCAGGTGACGCCCGTTTTTGCTCTTCATGAAGAGCCTGATTTGCCCATGGCGGCAGGCGGAACGCTCGGCTTTTCCTCTTGTCCATCGCCTCCCGCATAACTTTCTCATCGTCTCTCGCAAGAGGCCGCGCATCGCCTCGTTGTAGGCTACGGCGCTGGATGTTCAGTAGATTCTTTACACAGGTTAGTCAAGTTCGTCCCAAACCAGATCAAAGAAAAGCCCTGCGGGTTGCGGGTTACCTGGCTTCATACATTTGGGTCCGGCGAGTTGATTCTTCGGCGCGCCTGAGCGGGGATGTCCATTTCTTCAAGCCCGTTGATGGTCTGTATTCGTCCTTCCAGGTCCTGCTTGTGGGCCAAGGCCATGTACTCTGCAGAGAGATGGCCCGCGATGATTGCGATCACAAATTTGTCGTGAGACAACAGTTCATCGAGGTGTTTCCAGTGCTGGGTATCCGGCAAGAAGCCGAACGACTTCTCTTTGCGGATCTCGTCCACCCTGTCTGTTAGAGCCCTGGCTATTTCTTCGGGATGCCCTCCCGTGCGAGGCACATCGCGCTGCTGCAGGTTCCGAACTCTCTCCCTAAGATGCTTTTCAAACTCTACCTTGGCCGGGATCTCTGACACATTGAAAAGACCACCTCCCTTAAAGATGTTGGTCGGAGCTGCTGGGCGTGGATACGAGTCTGCATCTTTGTTTGGAGCGGTAGTTGCCGTCGCCGTTATAGGGCCAGTGGTTGGAGTTTGGGATGGTACTGGTCGCGGGTGCTCCCCAAAGAAGGTATTCGCCCCAGCCATGGGCAGGGGGACTGGGCCTGATGCATGCATTACATGCTGATTCGATGGCGGGGCCAGCTTGATAAAATGTGAGCTCAAGTCAACTCGTGTGGTAGGGGGAAACGTACTGTTAAATGTCCATCCGTAACCTGCCTACCTACTCCTGACATAGCCAAGCTATGGGTGTGCTGCGCTACTGAAAACAATGTTTCTGTGTTACTGGGCAAGTCTGATGCTCCATCGAACGACTGATGCACCGGTCCGTGAGATGGTAAGAGGAGGGCGGGCCTGAATGGACCATGCTGTGCTAGCAACTCTTCCTGCTGTTTCGAGTCTACTTGCCATGCCGTTCTCTGATACTCTTCAGGGTTGGTACTGCGAAGTTTGACGAGGTCTTCGATTTCCTTGAGTTCTTCGGCGGTAAGGGTAGCAGTTGGATCCTCCTCCTCAAACGTGTCGGTCGAGATGATGGAACGAATAGCTTCGCCATTCTTCTTGAGCCCGATGAGTTTGTCTAGAATCCGGTCTTTTCCAAGGAAACCCTTCAGATCGTCTGCGGGAACTGGGTTGATGGGCGCGATAATCTCGCCCTTGCGCTTGGACCAGGCCAACGGATTCTTCTTGTCCACGACTCGGTTTGCCAATTGCATCTTGAATACGTGCTTGTTGTAGAGGCTGGCCTCCAAAGTGCCTGCCACCAAAAACCGATAGACAAAAACAGTCCTCTTTTGACCGATGCGAAAAGCACGCCCCACAGCCTGCTGCTCCAGGGTCGGGTTCCATTTGATGTCGTAGATGACGACCCTATTAGCTCCTTGGATGTTGAGGCCAATTCCTCCTGCGGTGGTGGATATCAAGGCCACCTCCATGGTGCCCTCGTTGAACGACTTGACCAACTGCTGGCGTGAATCAGGCCGAGTCGATCCATCAAGGCGGCTGACTCTTCTTTGCTGCATCTTGCACATATTCTCGAGGTAATTTAGCGTGTCCAGAGACTGACTGAAAACGAGAACTTTGTCTCCAATCGCGCGTGCTTCATCGAGAATGGCTGTCAATAGCTCCGATTTCCAAGAAAGGGAGGGTGTTCCCAGATCAGGGACATTGAGCGCCTTCAGAAAGTCCGAGATGACGCTTTTGGGGAATGAGAGAGTTTGCATCTTTGGTCTGCCTTTGCCATTCTTCTTTCCTCCGTCTCCCTGCATCTGAGCCTCAGGTTCTAATATAGCCTCGGCGTCAGACTGATCCTCATTGTCCCACTGATCATCGATTTCCGAGTGTGCATCGGTTTCTGTCACATCGTCCTTTTTGGCGTTGGTATTGACTTTGGCCATTTCTTTTTGAACCCTTTTGACCTTTGCCTGAAAGCATCGAGGATGACTGCAGACCAATGCTAGATCGTTGACAGGACCAAACAGCATCGGCGGACGTCCGCCATTTTCATTAATAACGCCTTCGTAATAGGTGTTGTAGAGCTTTTTCTGAAGGCCCGTAGGGGGGACAGTGATGATGAACTCGCATTTCGGTGGCAACTCAGCTTTCACCGCCGCAATTGTGCGACGATGAACTATGGGTTCGACCAACTGTTTAAGAAGCTCTAGCGCTCTCAAAGCTCTTCTCTTGGAACCTGAGTCGCTCTCGTTGAAGAGCCCTTCTTGGATGGGATTATTGTAGATCTGATTAAACTCGGGTAAGGGCCCCAGAAAGTTTGGCACAATCCAATCGATCATGGTATAGTACTCAATGACATGGTTGGCCAGCGGTGAACCTGTAAGCGCAATACGGGTCTTGGTTTCGAAGCGCAAGCATGCGGCGTAAACCTTGGTTTTGGTGTTTTTCAAGCGGTGCGCCTCGTCAGCGATGACCACGTTGGGGCTTTGTAGGAGGAGATCCGTAACCTCTCCTGGAACGCCGAGAATCTTTGTTAATAACTCGTAGCCTATTACAAGCACACCTCCACCGGAGGCCCAGGCTGAAACCGTCGAGTGTAACTCGTGATCTCTCTTCACGGCGGCCGTGATCTTGTATCGCTTTCCTAGGATGCCGTCCGGATCCCAAATGTCAAGCTCCTCCAGCCAATTGTCTACCACTGCGGTTGGAGAAATCACCAAAGTTCGCGACACTCTCAGATCCTCGGGTATCTGGGCCACAACGGATGGGTCTTCAGATGCTGCTGCTTCTGCTAGGACAACAAGAAAGGCGATGGTTTGCATCGTTTTACCAAGTCCCATTGTGTGAGCGAGCAAGCAGCCATGCCGTGTGTCAGGATCGAGCACAATCTGGTTCCATAAGAAGCGAACACCGTCGATTTGGTGGTCCTTGATGCGGCGGCCAATATCATCGTTGATGTAAATGAGGCTTTGGCCTTCGTCCTTGCTTTCGTTGACGATGAGACGAGTTCGGTCTTCCGGCATCAAACTACTTGACGCGAGCTTTCTGCGTAGCTTCATGGCGCGAGCTGCCGCTTCCTGCTCTCTTTCACGTGCCCGCTCTCTGGCATCCACCGCCTCCTTGTTACGGATGATTTCCTTGGGTACCCTCCGGCGTTGAGTTTTGGCGCCACCATCATCTTCGAGGTCATCTTCCAGGTCATCCAGCTCGTCCTCCGCCTCGATCGGAAAGAACTCGTCCAGAATATCATTTCTGTAGATCTGGCTGTCTTCAGGGAACTCGGGGATCAATGCTTTGATGAATGTGCAGAAAGGGGTGAACCATTTCCCACGTGCTTCAGTAACCTGCCTTGTCAACTTCTTATTTTTGACCCTCATTGCACCGCTTTCTGTCGTGTTTCTGCACTTGAAGAAGCTGCGGAAAAGCCGAACTAGGTCAAATCCGACGGTCTCCGGGTTTTGTGATGTTAGTCGCTTCGGACTCTTGAATGGCTTTGAGAGATATGATTTGATAGGTCCATCCCAAAGCGCGTCAGGCGGCTGCGACTGTATGGTATCCAGGATTGCTCTTCGCCGTGAATGATCGAGGTTCCAAATCAGGCTGATCAGCAGTCTCCATCGGTCATCCTTGTCAACCCATTTGTTAGGACTGACAGAACCGATCTCCTGGATCTTGCCAAGCAACTCGATGGCAGGAGGGATAACAGTGCCGTCTGGTGGTGGTGGGGGATCGTCAATGTGGCCGTCAATATCGTCGTCTTTCTGGGGGCTCGGCTGCGGGCTGTCTGCTGATTTGGCAGGGCTGGTCAAGTCGATGAATGCCCGTTTGCTATTGTCCACCGGTGTGGGAGGAACAGGATCCGTTTGTGTGAGATCAATGCATTCAGGAGTAGACATGGGTGACTCTTCTTTGAGGGGATTCGCGAACGAGCTCGACTCCCCTAACAAACCCTCGTGCTCAATGTCCATCGAATCTTCTCCTGGAATCGGCTCATCCTCAGGGACGATGAAGTCCTCTTCGTCAGAGCTGGTAAGCTCTTCTTCATCTGGCGGGATTTCCCTCTGCTTCTTTGCCTGTTGTGGTCGAGGTAAACTCTGCGGCTTTGGAGGCGGGGCGGACGACCCAAGCATATCAATGAGCCACATGTGATACGACTTATCCTGGACAGTGCCCTCAAGACATTTTGCTTGGTCTCGGATCGGGGCCTCCGTCGTGTATGTGTTCTTCAGAATCTCTTTGCATAGATCTTCAATCCGTTTGTGGAGGCGTTCTGCCCAGTTATGAGCCTCGAGAATTTGTGGAATCTTCGTCCCAGTACGTCGAGCGTTCTTCCACAATCCGTGCGCTTTCCTCTGGCACTTTGGTAGCTTGGTATCTCGCCAAGTCGCCTCCATTGATTTGATAATCTCGTCCAAGATCTCGCTGACTCGTTCCTTGCTGATAGAGGGCTCGACGGTGGGAGGAGGCTGCAAAGCCTCCAGTCTCTCCTTCTCCAGCTTCTCATCTTCGATCTCCTTCAGGGTTTCTGGCTCGAGGTCTTCTGGTTCCTCTGCAAGATCGATAATTTCGTCAGATTGCGTGGATTCGGGGCTGGATGACCTCGACAAGAGGGTGGTCGAGAGACTGTTACCAATCAAGAATTTCTTGATTTGTTGGTTAGCCACAAGTCTTCTTCCATGCGGCAGCTTGTTCGGCACAACGGTCGCAAATGTGCCTTCATCATATTCCAAAAGACGAGAAGTCAAAGCCCCGGTGGGGGATATGATCTCCTCATTGTCAATCCTTCCATTTCCGATATAGGCATACGAAGGGGCTGTTTCCCAGGGAAACTCTCGGGTACCCGTTGCGTCAGTATCATGACCCAGCGCCAACGCTGATTCTAACTGGTGTGCTGGTTCCGTCGTCAAAGCCAACAGATCCGCCTCGGTGGGAACGAAAGCTGGGTGGATATCTTCTGGTCTGGCCTCTAGTGGTACGGGAACCACTCGTCTGCGTTTGACCGGTCTCTCGCCGTTGGTGTCCTCTTGCATGGAATGCTTAAGTTCATGGTCGGGAGGTGGGCTGGACTGTGTTACGGCGGGGAGTTGATGACCAGATTGCAAGGGTTGCTGTTGGCCCTCATCCAAAGGAGGAGCCTTCTCGATTTGTGTTTCTACTTCATCAGTATCGAAGTCACCGGATTGTTTCCGCGAGAAGTCTTGCCACCATTTCTGGTATTCTCGGCTCTTTGAACGAAAGTTGACGATCGCCTCCGAGAGAGTAGCTTTGTGGCGGGCGGGTCGGATGCCTAAGCACTCCATCAACTCCTGGCGCGAACACAGATGCTCATACGTGAGAAGAGTCCTGCCATCGACCTCTTCCTCCTGGATGCGAGCTGCGAGTGCGGCCGGGTCCCGAGCCCATGGGTGGCCCGAAGCACTGAGTTCACGAACGGTAGCGTCTACATCCCAGAGAAAGGGATCGTCTCCCCCGACGCCATCCATCTGGCGTTGAGCGTGCCTTGAGGAGCACAGAGGTGGATGTTCTTGTTGGAATGGTCAGTATGATGTTCTGTGAATGGCGACGATGATGGTGATGAAGGGAGGATTTAGCAAAGCAGGACCCAACTCACCGAGGGGGACTATTTAGGAACATGAGCTGTGTTGCCAGGACCGCCAAGCAGAGGCCCAGCGACAGAAACAGGGGCGGCAGGAAAGCAGCATAACCGCCGGATGGCTGCGCAAGAGAAACCCGGTCTTGAGCCTCGTAGGCTGAGCGGATGAATAGTATGCGTTTGAGGTTGGATGATTTGATGGCCGGCAGGATGCGACACCCGATATGCGACCAAGGCGCAAAAAACAGGGTGCAGGATTTTTCTACTGATCAGCCTCTTTGCCGTAATTTTCTAGAACCGCCAGCGGAATAAGAAATGAGAGGATCGGGTAGAAAATTGGAAAAGGCAGAGCGTTGCTGCCGAAAAGTCTCATCCAAGGCCTTTCTCTCAAGCCTGCAAAGCGCGTTGTTGCGACACGGTGCTAGAGGTACCTCTGTGCAGTGGCGTTCAGCGGGGCAGCGGCGGGCCTTCACGTGACCTATAGGTACCTTGCGATATGGCGGGGTGTTTGAGCTGCATCCATGCGGCATACTACATACCATGTGCATCATGAGCTGTGGAAACCTCTCGTTATTCGTGCAAGGCACAATCATTGAGGTTTGGCGGACCAGGTTGTGGGAGCCTAGTGTGGGATAATGCCCACCTCACGCTCGAAACAGGCATTCCTCCCATCAATCTCGGCTGAGTGCATCGATTCACCAGGATGCGTGCGGCCTTGACCCATACCTCACCGACGCCATCTGAGCTGGATCCATGCTGCCTCGGACAGTTTCTACCGACTGTCGACAAATTCAAAATCGTGATCTTAGCAGAGATGAAGCTTGTTTGTTTTGCTTGTCGTCAGGGAAAGCCAAACTAGTGCAACCTCGTAGCACATAAAGGTCTCTGTATCTATCTACCTAGCTCATATATGGCCAGAGTACCCCGCGTTGCCCCTCCTTGCGAGGATAGAGATCAGAAGCACGCAACTGTTCCGGGTCCAGAGACGCATTGACCCAATATGGGTGTCTGTAATGTTTCTTCCTAAACTTGTAGGCAACATCGTGTAGGAAGAGTCTTATTCTATCTATGGAGTAGGTGACTGGACTCCATATGTAGAGTACCCGTTAGGCTTAAACTGCATTTCCTGCGTCTAGAAGCACCCACTGAATTATTAAGCCACCCGACCCGGCCCTTCCCGATCACGCAAACGGGCTCCTCTCAGGCTAAGCCGTGGGCCTTTGCTATACTCTTTCCCAAAGAGCTTCATCGTTTTCTTTCGTTTTTCTGTTGCGACTCTGTAACTAATCCTCTGGAGGCCTCTTGGATGCCTCGACTCTTCCAGTCAACCTCGTCGCCATGGCATCTCTCACAAGCGGGGCATACCCACCCACACTCAAGGCCGAGGAGAAGGAAGCCCTCATCGAGACCGTCAAGGACTGGTCGATAGGCAATGGCCTCACCGTCAGGCCTCCCCCGACAGTCATAGCCGCCGAGGCAGATCCCAAGGGCATCGCCGCTGTAAACGTCCCCGTCACCCTCTTCCCCAGCCCGTTTCCCAAGCAGTGTTTCGCCCAGGGCAAGGCTGTGCAAAAGACTTACAACGAACTGTATGCGTCTGTGAGCCGGGATGAGGACTTTCTAGCGCAGGTTGTCAAAGAGTAGGTGCACCTGGCCACTTATATCTTGTATTTTGCATATTCTGAACTGTATCAAGGGTTGCAGATGGAGATGAGTTTATTCGCAACCTATGGGATGTTCATCTCAAAGTCAAGGCTGAGGGATATACCCAGGTGAGTTGCTAATACAGAAACACTTGGTTCATGTTCTAACAAACCGCAGCCCTTGTCCCTCGGTCTTTTCAGATCAGACTATATGGTTCATCAAGATACCCATGCTTCACCCCCCTCTTTGCAAGTGAAGCAGGTCGAGTTCAATACAATTGCATCCTCATTCGGTGGTCTCTCAACTTATACCTCATCCCTTCACAAGTATGGAATTGTCTTTTTTAATAAAACCAACTTAATTGTTAACCACGTTATTAGATACCTCGCTACTACAGAATATCCGCTTCTAGATGACGCTATTGCTCAAGGCTCGTTGGATCTACCTGACAACACCAGCACTCGTGGCTTGGCGACCGGCATTGAGGCAGCATACCACGCGTATCCCAAGTCCGACCTTGGCCACCAGAAGTGTGTAATCTTCCTCGTCCAAGGCGGCGAAAGAAACGTCTTTGATCAACGACACCTCGAGTATCAGATTGTCAACGGATCACCCTCTGTCCCCATCTTCAGGCTGCCGTACGCCGACATCCTCAAGCACACCAAGATCGCTGAGACCTCAAAACGCCAGTTGCTGTACCACCTGCCACGAAACCCTTCCAAAGTGTACGAGGTTGCTGTCATCTACATGCGTTCCGGGTATGGGCCCTCTGATTACCCAGACCAGCAAGCATGGGAAGCCAGGTACCACCTGGAACGGTCCAATGCCATCAAGTGTCCTACAGTCTTGACCCAACTCGCCGGAACAAAAAAGGTGCAGCAGATTCTGGCAACACCGCGCCCTTCGTCCGCACCATCAGCACTGAGTAGGTTCATCCGCGACGACACCGACGCTGCAGCCGAGCTGTGGCGCACGTTTACCAACATCTATCCCATGGACACGAGCGACGCAGGTCTCGAGGCCCGCAAGAAGGCTCTTGATCCCAAAACTTGCCAAGATTACGTGCTAAAGCCGCAGCGTGAAGGCGGCGGCAACAACATCTATCGAGGCGCCATCCCTGACTTTCTCAAGTCAATTCCCGAGACTCACTGGGGCTCGTACATTCTCATGGAGCTGATCACCCCTCCCCCTGTCTCCAATGTCATCCTCCGCAACGGTGATCTGGAGCAGGGGGGTGTCATCTGCGAGCTAGGCATTTACGGTACCTGTGTCTGGGATCAAAACACCGGAAAGGTCCACCACAATGAAGAGGCTGGGTACCTGCTCCGAACGAAGGGTGACAAGAGTGAAGAAGGTGGTGTCGCGGCTGGCTTTGGGTGCATGGACAGCTGCGCTCTGGTATGAGCCATCTCCCCGTTTGAGTTGATGTCATCGAAAATTGTTTGGTTCCAGTTTTGGGAGGCCTTGTTTAGACCGTTGCGCAAACCACTGGTCTTGGGGGGTAGGAAATCGCAACGTTAGACACTTCAACCAAACACTACAATAGAAGATGATCGCCTACTTCAAGGTCTCAATTGGGCCGAAAAAGATCAATGCGTGGGAATCGGGTAACAAATATATTGCATCGTGATATCATACAGTTCGCCGAGGATTGTGTACAAGCCTCATCATAATTACTACCCATACAAGACATGACATCAACAAGCGAAGCAGTCCTTTGAAGAGAGGAGAGAGCTAGAGCATCGTGGGCATCGCGCCATAACTAATTATATCCGGGCCCGAACATACAGCTAGCAGAGAATGCCGCTTACTCGCCCTGCTCGGGAGCCTGGGGGCGTCGAAGAACCTCAATGTTGCCTTGAGCCGTGTTAGAATCGGGACTGCTATGAGGGAACTTTGGGGACATACGCTGGACAACGCTGAAGCCGGAGCGGGTCTCGCCCTTGGAGTCGGTGTAAGTGTTTGTAGAGGCATCACCCTCAATATAGACAGTAGCACTATTCGCAGTCAGCACGGTTCGCGGCGAACGGGCGCATCCAACGTACCCCTTGGGAAGGTTCATCAGATAGTCGCGGGTGGGACCCTCAGCGAAGCTGGTGACTCTGAACCAGCTGGTCTTGCGGTTGTCGCGGGGACCGCTGTTGCTGGCGACGGCGTAGCGGATGATCTCGCGGCCGGTGCTGGTCGAGTGCAGCTCGGGGGAGTCGGCGAGGTTGCCAATGATGGTGATGCGGGCCAGAGGGCGAGGAGCGGTGGTGCTGAAGGCGCGGGCAGCAGAGGCCGGGGCGACGGCGGCGCGACGGAGGAGAGAGAAAGACATGGCTGCGTTTGTTGAGGATGTGGCGCTGGGCTGGAGGGCTTGGATCGAGGCGAGATGAGGTTTATCGACGGCGGGCGGTGGTGGGTGGTGATGTTTTAGCGGAGCAGATTTGATAGCCCTCCACCCTGGAGAAGCTTGTCGCGTTTGTTTGCTGAATCCTGAGACGCGATAGGGTACGTACCTGAGATTAGGGGGGCCACTTCAATGCGGGGTGTGATTGGCCGGCGGGCTAGGGCATAGTGCAGCCAGCAGTGGAGTGCTCATGCCGTGATGGCCTAGACGCATAGGTCACTACGATTTGAACACAACCTCGATCACGTTAATTCATGCGCTGTTGATCGACCTGGAAACAATTGTTTTCCAAATACTCTACGCATGACTCGGCCACCTCTGCTGTCGTCATCTAGACTTGCAGGCCAAACCCACTAGCCCAGTGCAATTCCAATTGACAGCTTATATCTCCCCATCGCTCGCAACCTTGTTCCTCTGTCCAGACCAAGTCAACTCCGGACAAGATGCCAGAATCATCACCGTGGCCCGGCTGCCAGTCACACCATGGCAGCCTGCGGCTTAAACCTCGGCGCCCCCATCTCACTTTTATCTGCCGTGTGGTTTTTTATAGAGCACGCATACACATGCCGGTCTGAGGGCCCCGTCGTTGGCGCCTCCCCCTGCACCATTCGACTTACCGCTTTGGGAACTCAATAGAGCTTCTCAATAGCCGTGCTCTATAGACGGCCACGCTTGCTGCGGGCCAAGCCTCACCACGGCACCGCCAAACGGGGCTCTTTTTGACACTCCCGCCCCTCTCTAATTGAGGAAAAGGGCCTTTTGTGCCAAGCAAGGAGCAGAAACACGGCCGGTTGATTGATATGTCATGTAAGTCAGGTCGCCCTCGCTTGCCAGCGCCGGGGAGGCTTTATTGAGTTCCGCCTCCACCGAACGAGTGACTATACCTGCGATCCGTCCTCCCGGAGCCTGGCAATAGCAATTGATGGCAACCACTCTATAAAGCCCCAAACAGGGAATCTGTTCTTGACGGGAAGGGGGTCCTTGCGCTTCCCGCTTTTGATCAACGTTGAGCCAAGAGCGTTAACGGCTTCTCACCAACAACCCGCATCTCCCAACCTTCTTTGCCAACATCGTGAGGTGCTTTGACAACTTTGTTCTAGCAGCTTGTCCTTCCTACTCCCACAGTTCATGATAACCTCCAAATCAACTCCATCGTCATGGCCGACTCAACCCGTTTGTTCGGCCGTGGCGAGTCCTGGATCGTTGTCGTTCCTGGCCCTGACACCATCACCACTCCATCTCTTACAGCAAACCTCATCTGCAGAGTCATCTTCGGTCTTCTTGCAAACCTTATGTGTCTCGTTCCGCTAAAGAACCTCTATCGCAATGGCGAGTTCGCGGCCGTCGTCTTCATTCTCAACATCGAAATGTCCAACCTCAACACGGTTATCAGCGCACTAATATGGAGAGACGATGACACTGACAATTGGTGGCCTGGCTACGGTCTTTGTGACCTCAACTCGTACACTCACAACTTGAGCATCGCCTTGTTTGTCACCTGCCTTCTCGCCATCATGCGCAATCTTGCCCAGCAAGTCGGTCTTTTGCGCGCCAATCCTCTGACCGTCCGTGAGAGACGTCGGCGTCATCTTGTCCAAGCACTCATCATATTCCCGCTTCCCATTATCCAGCTATGCTGGGTTTGGCCGCTCACTGCGCAGCGATATGTGGTGGCTACATTGGTAGGCTGCAGTTGGGTTGCCTGGCCGTCGTGGCCCTATGTCGTCTTCTTCATCGCTGCCCCAGTCCTTGTCTCCGTCATGACAGCTGGATACGCAGGTAAAGCCAACTTCTCTTTGTATATGCCTACTTTGAATAACATCACTAACATGATACAGTTCTCACCTTTCTACGGTTCCGAGAAGTAGCAAGAACCACTCGTTCTGCCCTTAGCAGTAACCGAGTCGCCAACCAACGTGCCCAACGAACCAAGAGACGACTCTATCTCATGGTTGTCTCCATCTTGACACCATTTCTTCCCATCATCATCACCCTTGCCGTCATCAATGTTATGATGGCCTCTCCTCTCAAGCCTTTCAACTACGATCTCATTCACAAACACCCCTTTCCTTACCAGTGGGACAACATTATCTTCCTACCCTCCAACGGCGTTGGATTTGCCTATATGAATAACTGCTACATTTCCATTCTCGCCGCGGTCCCCGTCTTCCTCTTCTTTGGCATGACCAAGGACGCAATGAACAGCTACCGCCTTGGTCTGCTCTACTTCGGCCTCGGCCACATCTTCCCCAAGCTTAACGAGGAGTATGATCCCGACAGAGAGGCATATGGAAGCAGTTCCGGCAACTCTCGCCTGATGGACTCTACAACTTCGACGTAAGTTCTTTATTTAGCGCAACAATGAGATGATATCTAACGCTTACTTCAGCAGCTCTCCGCCACGAAGCAAGCTCAGAAGCTTCCTGTCCTCTCGACACAACACCGGCCTCAGCGCTTCATCTGCCGCAAGCACTCACCACGTTCCCATGCAGTCTATCAATTTGACTCTTACTACCCCTGATGCTGAGCAAGGACGGGAACTTCACGCATATCAAACACCACAGCCAAGTCGGTGGGAAGCCTCCTACCCTCCTCCCACGGCCCTCTCTTCCACCGCCATCAACACTACTGCAGACCCCATCACCCTACCTCACCGCAACCCCTTTCTCTTCCGCACCCGGCTCGATCTGCCCATCATTCCCTTCCCCTCTCTGCCTTCCTTCAGCTTTAAGAAAAAGAAGGATAAACGCCCTCAACTTGAACGTGGCCTTCCTCTCGAGTCCCTTCCTTCTGTCGTCCACAACCCTCATTGGGACGCTGAGGTGGTGCCAGCAGCATCGTCCCGTGTCCAGACTCGTGTCTGGTCCGATGAGGAAGAAGCTTGCCTATACGGCCCCGCCACATCAGAGACAGGTTTGCTCGTGCCATCGCCTCTGGGCCATACTGTCACGATCGAAACTCGGCTCACACGGGAGACACACCGACGCTAGGAGCGTCAGTATGGCTGGGCTATCTGATTACCACTACCACCATAACTGCCGGAACAAAGACGGCGACCAACTTGCGTTTACCTTCATTCATCTCTTGTTTAATCTGCTTTCATCCTCTTCACACTATGCAAGATCAGCATCACTGCAGGCGATGGCGTCGGCGCCCAAATGGTTTACTCTAGGAACATTACATGCATACCCAAGCACTTTGCCAATGAAACAATTTACTTTCTTCACTTTGAACAGACCACGCATTTCTCGAATAACTCGTGACATTGTAATTCGGCCAAGGCCAGTCGCTCTGAGACAGCTGACATTGACAAGTGCCTCCAAAACCGCAGTCCAGAAGCATTAGAATTATACCCACCAAAGCAACGCCGAAAATGCGTTAGATACCTATCCACGCACACCCTCTATATCTGTACCTGTATACCCAACCCTCAGTCAACCTGACCATCGTGAAGCCTGAAACCATGGCTAATCCCATTTTTATATAACCCCTGACGTAAAGCCCTTGGTATCAATAATGCGTTGAAGTAATAAAATAATCAAAAGATGGATATAGGATATAATGAAAAATGAATGTGGTTTGATGTCCTGATCGTCTCAGGGAGTGATAGTGCAAGGACGTGAATTATTTGTCCTTGGCTTTCCTTTGCATTTTTCGCATCGCTTCTCGATGCACTTCGAGAAGGTCGCCGCTTCGCATACGTTCGTCAAAGGCACGGTCAGCCCATTCCTTCTCTCGCTGTTGCATCTCGCGGCGTTGACCTTCAGCCTCCTTTTGGCTCATGAGAATGTTGCGGCTCATCTCGACGTTGCGCTGAATCTCGGCATCCCTGCTAGCAAGAAGCGACATCGGGGTGAATGGAGTCTCGCGGCCGGTGTTGTTGATGACAGGAGTGCCTGCGCGCAAATCATGGGCGACATTCTGTCGGAAGGTGGCCAGGGCAGCCTCGCGAGCAGCAGAGGTAGGGACTGTAGACACACGCTTCGGCTGGTGAGAATCGAAGGGCGCCTCCGAGCTGTTGACGTTGATCCCAGTGCTGCCACCACTGAGGCGCTGCAGAGAAGGTGTAGATGTTGAGGGGTTCAAGCTACTCTGGCGCATGAGTTGCTTTCTTTGGCTCAAAGGCAGATCATCTGCATCTGCGCCAATCGCAGCAGCGTACATCGGGTAGTTGTGAAGAGACCCAGCATCGCTGGAAGCCCTGTACGGATTGTTCAAGTTGGTGTCAGATGGTGTTGCCAAGAGGTTTCCTTGAGACTTGTTGCGGAGGAACATCTCACGCTGGCCGATAAGAGTTTGGGGGCTCGAATATGAGACAACACCTGGCGTGGACGAGCGATGGCCCTCAGCCGGGTGAGCTGGTGGGCTTAGAGACTGGCCCCTTGCAACCTCTTCCTCAGGGATAGGCGGAGTCAGACTTGGACCGTCCCGCTCTTCAGCAATGGGCTCGATTCCACCGGAAGTCCTGCGGATGCCCATGGAGGCGGATCGTGGCATACTCGCACTTGTGGGTGTTGCGCCTGGGCTTCGGTTTTGTTCTTCGCCGTTGAGGATGGCGAGAGCTGCAGGGACGTTTTGCCTCGCACTGCGTCGAGATGCAGATTGAGAAAGGCTGGAGACCTGCGAGTCGGATCGTCCGATCGCAGGTGCCGGAGTTCCATCGTTTGCCGTCTTCTGCAGCTCGTTGACATACACAGGGGCAGGGGCTTCGATGGTTGGCACCGGTGGGCTGACCGGCACGTTGATGTGAATCTCGTCCGGCTCTGGGGCGTCAGCGTTACTCAAGTGTTTAGCCCATTCGTTAGTTCGATAGGACAAAGCGACTCGGGAAAGAGACTTCGGCAACCGATCCTTTGTCAAGCTAACTCGGGTCGAGGAACCCGATGTCGCAGACTTCGTCTTCTCATGACCTTCTGAAACGTGCTCTGCCGAAGGTTCAGGTCGGCCAAGATTTGCGGCGCTGCTCGCATCGACGTCCAAGAATTTGGCATGCTCGCTATGAGATGGGCTCGGTTTGGGGTTATCGGTTCCGGCGAGTTCAGCATGGATTTCAATTGTCTGGGGCATTTCCGAGCCGGGAATTGAGCGGCGCTCACCAGCGCTCACACTCTCATCGTCAATCGTCGCTGCAACAGAGCCGTCATCATCTCGTGGACGTGAACGTGGGATCACCAACTCTTCAGTGCTTTCGTGGTGCTCGTGATCGTCACCAAGAATACGACTGGATCGATGAGAAAGGTTCCCAAGCAACTCTGCCGAACCACGAGAGAGGCGAGATAGACGTTTGGCAAGAGAATGTCGGTGGCCGGGCGTATGAGGTCCAACGTCTTCATCATCCGCAAAGGTTGCTACGGAGGAGCGCTCGGCATCGGACAGATCGTCGTCGGCAACGGGGATCGTGAATGGGAGGGGAATAACAGGAGGAGCAGGGGGCTTAGGCGCCGACGAGGACTGAGAAACACGCCTATCGACAGAGGTGGGTTCAACCGGAAGAGTTTGGTCGTCTTGGACTGGAGCAGCCTTCTCATTCTCCTCATCCGGAATTGGTCGTGGAAAATCATCAGAGGCGACACGAACCGTCACCCTACCGTCCCTATCTTGCTCCGAAGACATCAAGCTGACGTGATGTTGCTTCTTAGTTTGCTCCGAGTCTGCCATGTCCGCCATCTCAATCACCTCAATGATCGAAGCTGATTGTCCTTTTGAAGAGTCGGTTTGGCTGTCGCGGTGCTTCTTCTCGGTCGAAATCTCTCCGTCGTCTGAGGTGCGGGAGACTGTTGAGCTCACCACATCTCCATCCCCATAGACTCTCTCCCACTGACGCCTCTCGCGAGCATTGAGTTCTTCAATGTTGCGACCGACATTTTCTTCCTCCGCTTGAAGATTTCGCTGTCCTTCTGCAGCTTCCTCTGCCTGCTTCTCTCGCTTTTCCCGGACGATCTTCCACAGCTTGATCTGTGAAACAATACCAAACAAGAAGATAATAACGATGGCTGCCGTTTCCACCCGGATTCCCTTGGTGACAGGGTAAGTATCAGCGCCCAGCGGGAACAGATCATCGTTCAGTGCCCAAACGTAGGCCCAGAATTCCTTGAGTCCTGCCCTACTGAAGCAATCAATTCCCAGCACGGTGACCGTAGCACCAGAGAAGGAGATCATCAGAATGAGAGCCCAGTCACGGGTGAAGTGGCTGATGTAGAAAGCGAAACCGCCTGCAGTAAAGCAAGCGATGAAGATGGCCTTGGACACAACAGGCCCAAGTAGTCCCCCGGGGACCAAGCAAAGCAACCACATACTAACACAAAAACCACCTAAAGCGCAACCAAGCCCTTCTGTGATTTCGCGGAAGAACATTGAAGCCCCACCGAGAATACATCCCGAGACGACTACAGCAACAACGTAGCCTCCTTGTATAGCATCGCTGACTGGCGGCTTCATAACGTACACAATGAGCACGGCAACACCCAAGGAAGCGGAGAAAGCGGTCGAAAAGAAGGTGTGGATCATTCGGTTCTTGATCCCAATGAGGGCATGGACGGCGCCAGTAATGAGCAGAATTACGCCCGCCACACCCCAGCCGGGAGTGAGTTTGGGCGCGATAGGCAGTTGACCATCGGGTATAGTAGCTATTTGAGACTGTTAGCGTCGTCCGTACGAAGTTTCTGTTTAATATTACCGTTGTAAAAAGTCGAGTTGTCAATGTTACCATCGGACACGATTCTAGGACTCGTCGAAGTAGCTTCTGCAGACTCTCCTGTCTCGGTGGCAGTCACTGAGATAGACTCGGAAGCAGACTCTGCCTCTGTAGTCTGAGGGGCTTCCGTCTTCTTGCCAGAAGCCTCGGTGGTTTTCGTAGTGCGTTCATTCTCTCGTGTCGATATTGAGTCGGATTCAATGGCCGTTGTCTTTTCCGATTTATCGTCCTCTTGTCTTGGTGCCAACCTAAAGACCTCTCCACTGACATGCTGTATTACCAGAAGTAGGCAGAGCAGCGTCCATAACCGAGACCAGCGGGGGAGCATCGTATATCAAAAGTAGGGGTTGACGGGCTAGTTGTTGGTGATCTAGTATCCAAAGCTCCGGGTGACAGGGTTGGTAGGCCCGGTGAGCATCGTTGAGATCCAAGACCTGGGAATAATCCAAACAGCAACGTGCCGGTAAGAAAACAAAGGTAAAGAATCAAGAAAAACAGAATCCCTTTGAAAAGCTGCGGGGGAAGGCCAAGCAAGAGGCAACTCTAAGTAACTTGGTAACCCTGGTTGCCCAAGTACAAGATGCCGGCGTAACGTCAAACAAAGCGAGGCCGATCAATGGTGGGGGACTCGGGACGGCAACAGAGAAAAGAAAATAAGACGGGCTGGAGACAAGGGAGGGTTGTTCAATGTCGTATATCGCAGTTGTGTTCGTCTTGATAGCGGATATAGAATCGACGATCAGCAGCACAGCGCGGGACGTCGGTTGAACAAGACAAACCCGAACTAAGCCAAGATGCAGGCTACCAGAGGAAACAAACAGGGCCGGGGAGCGGAGGGGGGACAGAGAAAGAGAGGACCGAGA
>JAADYS010001767.1:0-43439 GCA_012931995.1 Fusarium albosuccineum | reverse complement strand
TTTTATTAAGATACCTATTATGATATTTTTATCCCTCTTGCTAGGTACTATAAAGTATATAAACAAATAGTGGACTATCACTTACTTGAGTCTTAGCTACCTGGAAGGTCGAGGAGACTGGACAATATATTCAGGTACGTTGCAAGTTTGTGTGATCAAGATGAAATTAAGGGATTGACCCTTTTAGGTTTGCTGGCGCAACGACACCGGTCTTGTGGTTTGGGATGAGCCAACCGTCAACGCTGCCAGCTGTCTCACCCATCTGCACTATGTAGGCTTACCTTTTACCTGTAAGAGACGTCAAGTTCTAGCATGCTAATATCCGATTGCAGGCCCAGGCCAACACCTGTATCTCAGTCAAGGGAGCTCCATGCGTCAGCGGTTACATTGAGAGCGGCGGCCGTCTGCAGGTAAGCTAAACTTGAGAAGACGCGTTGTTAATACTCAATTACTTCTTCTGCCTCATAGACAAAGAAGATGGCCCCAAAAAGTCGCGTCCTTTCTAGGTCAGATTCTAACAAGAACTAGAACTTCCAGACGTTGATCGTTGCCGATGGTAATTCCGAAAGTGCTCGACTCACTAGCGATGAGAGTCGAACAATCCAAGCCGGTATCCGTGCCCTACGAGGATACAGCGTTTCGGGTACACAGGACAACGGTCCCTTCTGTGTGTGTTGTCAATCCCTTATGAAAAAGAAGTCAAGAAGCTGTGCTAACATGATGCAATTGGTCTACGTGGTGACAAGCGAGGAAGGCGACAAGACTACATCGTATGCTGCTCAGCTCAACGCGCGCTGGATTGGGGAGAATGAGTGCTAGACAGCATACCTAGGTGATGTATCGTAATTTACTTTCAAATTTGTATTACTATTTATAAACTTAAAGCAAAGCTCAATATGAGATACAAAGGTATAAAATCCTCTAATAGCGTTATTAGCTAATCTAACATGGTATATTTATCGCCTTACTTTTATATTTATTTTAGGTAATTTATCGGTAAAATTTAAAAACTCAGCCTTGAGGTAAGGCAACTGATAAACGTTGGGAGTGGCCAGCCTCCGGAGACCCATTCTACCTCCCTGTGACTCTACTTACCGGTGACTCTACCTGTGACTCAAGCCTTAATCGTCTACCCCGCCCCGCTTGCCCCTCCCTCTCTCTTATTTCTCTTTTTGTTTTCTTTCCCTTATAGTCTTCTTCCCCATCCAACCCTTTTGACTCTTGTAGTATTCTTCCTAGCTTGGCTCTTTAGCGTCATTCGTGCGGTCTTTTGCGACCTGCTTTACCTGTCTGTCTGCATCCTTTTCAAGCAACAGCAGCAGCCACCATATCCAGAATGGCGCCATCGTCAGCTTCTGATGATCCACCACAGAGCGCAGCTTACCCAGCTGCGTTCCCAAGTTTAAATCCCTTGGATAGATACCGTGTCGCAATTGCCAACGAGGTCTCGTCAATTACCGGTGCGGACGCAAAGTTGGTTTTCGAAAGCCTCGATCGCTTCTCCTCGCTCAACAAGGGGGGTGATTTGGTACTCGCCTTACCTCGACTTCGCATCAAGAACAGTTCGCCAGCTGAACTAGCCCGTAAAGTGGCTGCCGAGGTTGGTCCATCTCTTCTTTGCTAGTTCTGGATCGGACTTGACTGACACCCGCCCGTGAAACGCACTAGTTCAAAACAACCGAAGACGCTCGTGTCGAGCCACCCACAACTGAAGGCATCAATCTCTCCTTTACCTTCAGTCCCGGCGCGCTCCCCTCCACTCTGTTACCCATTGTTCTCCAACTTGGGGACGCTTACGGTTTTAACTCCAAACATGGCCTGCGAGATCCTGCAGACCCAGAGGCTGGCAAGAAGACCATAATCGTCGAATTTTCCAGCCCCAACATTGCGAAGAAGTTCCATGCAGGCCATCTTCGCAGCACCATCATTGGAGGTTTCTTGTCGAATCTGTACGAGAAGTCTGGATACAACGTGGTTCGCATGAACTACCTAGGCGATTGGGGTCGACAATACGGGCTCCTGGCGTGCGGCTGGAACCGTTACGGTGACGAGGCTAAGTTTGCCCAAGATCCCATCGCCCACTTGTTTGACATTTATGTCAAGATCAGCGCCGACTTCGCTCCCGAGGAAGATGCCTTTAAAGCTGCCGGCAAACGGGCTGAAGACACTTCTACTCTGGAGTCGAGCGGCCTTTTTGGCGAGGCAAAGGCATACTTCAAGAAAATGGAGCATGGTGACGAGGAGGCCTTGGAGCTGTGGCGCCGCTTCCGAGAGCTGAGCATCAAGCGGTATCAGGAGACCTACGCGAGACTTAACATCCACTTTGACGTCTTTTCGGGCGAGTCCCAGGTCAAGAAGGAGACGATGGAGAAGGCTGAAAGAATCCTCAAAGACCGACAGGTCATTGAGCCAGTCGATGGCGCTTGGGCAGTCGACTTCAAAAAATATGGTACTAAGGGACTCGACGTGGCTATTGTTCGTAACCGTAATGGCACGTCCAACTACCTTCTCCGGGACATAGGTGCGGCCGTGCAGAGAGATGAGGACTATCATCTTGATGAGATGCAGTATGTGGTCATGTCGGAGCAGGCAACCCACTTGAAGCGTCTGTTCAAGATTCTGAGTCTGATGGGCGATCGATACGAGGCACTTTCGAAGAAAATGAAACACGTCACATATGGAAAGGTACGTTTGATATCTTGACCACGGTTTTTGCTACCCTCCTCAGCTATATTTAATCTTCCTTCTCCGATCAGTTCCTGACATCTTATGGCTAGGTGATGGGCATGTCAACCCGAAAAGGAACTGTCAAGTTCCTTGACGACATCCTCGCGGATGTGGGCGACTTCATGCATGACGTGATGCGCCGCAACGAAGAGAAGTACTCTCAAGTCGAAAATCCGACCCAGACCGCCGAGATCCTTGGCATAACTGCCATCATGGTGCAAGATATGTCTGGAAAGCGAGTCAACAACTACGACTTTGATCTAGAACGAATGACTTCGTTTGAGGGAGATACCGGACCATACCTTCAGTATGCGCATGCCCGGCTATGCTCCATCTTCAGAAAGGTCAGCTTTACGGCCGAAGAAATGATGAAGGCCGACTTTTCTCTCCTCTCAGACTCGTCTCATGCGATTGATCTGCTTCGAGTCATGGCGCAATTCCCCGACATTGTGAACCAGGCCATCAAGACTCTTGAACCCACCACCATTCTAACATATCTCTTCAAACTCACTCACAAGCTAAGCTCAAGCTACGACCACTTGAAGGTGGTGGAACCCCCTGAAGGCCCTGCAGTGTCACTTGTCCGGGCTGCGTTGTATGAGGCTGCCCGCCAGGTCCTCCGCAACGGAATGGTCCTGCTCGGAATGACGCCGATTCACCGGTAAGACAATACACCATCCGTTACTGTCAGTATTTAACAGTCTATAGTATGTAAGCGGCACAGTCAAGAAGGCCGAGAGAATTCGCAAACTTCTACTCCTATCCATAATATACACGTTGGTAAATCACCAGCCAACAGGAAGTCTATTTCAGTGCCTAAAAACAGGGGGAAATATGTGCTCTTTATTAGAAGTAAAAATTGGTTGGCCTTTAGAACCCAATTGAATCGTGTGTTTCAACACCTTTGCCATCCTGCCGAGTCCTGTTTTGCTATCTACCTGAACTACCAGGCAGCCAATGATGGGAGACCCTCGGAAGCCAACTTCTTGTTGACCTGAATAGTCGTGTTCTCCCACAAGCCTTTGACCTGCGCCACATCATTGGCAACCGGGTTGGGAGTCGAAATCTTGCCGACGGGCTCAAGGAACTTGCCCTTGTAGTCACTTGCATTCTGGCGAACCTCTTTGGCGGTAGCGGCAAAGATAGGTGATGCAGCACCTTGCTCGGGAGTGAGGAAAGAAAGGCGAGCGATAGTCCTCACTAGAGTGCCATTAATAGCTCTCAAACTCTCGGTATTGACTTCTCCCGGGTGCACGGAGAGTGCCAGGATAGAAATGCCTTGTTCGTCCAGTCGGCGCTGTAGCTCCTGGATGAACAGGACAATAGCAGCTTTGGATGCTGAGTATCGGATGACATCGAAGCCGAATAGATGTCTCATAATATACCGCCATGACCAGGGATACGCAGTTACAGGCTTGCTGAGTATCGTAGGAGTGTCGAACTGGAACTTGAAGTCGGCTGGTAGCATGGCAGTCTGGGCGGTAGAGCTGATGCTGACGATTCTAACATCGGAATTCTTTTCGGCCGCAGCATTCTTAAGAAGCGGCAGAAGTTGGTTGACAAGAATAAAAGGCCCGGCAAGGCTAAAACGGTCAGTAAGCTGTTCAGATTGTCGGGAGGCAGGTGTGGATCTACTTAGCGGCCATGTGCTGTTCCCATTCACCAGCCAACTCGGTGGAATCAGTCGAGACAGAGGCGTTATTGACTAGAGGTATCTATTAGAGAACCATAGACGCACCAAGGAATTCGAAAGGGGGGTGGCTGCATACTCAGAATGTCGAGCTTCTCCTCCCTGTTGATCAAGGCCTGGGCAGCAGCCTCAATACTCTTGAGAATGGTCAAGTCCATGGCAATGAAGTCAATCGCGTTCGCTTCCACGTCCTTGAATTCGTTTAAGATGGCATCCTTTGCGCCTTGAGCCTTTGACTTGGTCCGACTCGTGAGGTACACCTTGGCTCCACGTCGAGCGAGCAGGCCGACGATTTGAAGACCAACTCCGCCGCTGTAGTGGAATTGTCAGTATGCTACAACTGCACGGTGCAGTGTAATCTTACCTTGCTCCTGTTACAAGAGCAACCTTGCCATGCAGGTCGGGGGTATCGTCTCGAGCATTCCACTGTTCTGGGGACGTATCCAATCAGGGTTGAAAAATTCTGAGCGCACGACATTGCCGTGGAATTCCAAGCCTTTGAGTTGGAGAGTGAAACGGCGGTGACTAGGATCGCGTGGCTGATCACGTATGTATGCTTAGACGGATGAGGTATTGGTACTTATCTCGACCGGAAGGGAGTAAACCCTTACACCTGAGCACCGCGAGGTAATGGGTCTTTTTAGGAAGCTATTGAACTGTTGTGTACTTCTATTGGAGATGTCGTGTTTAAGCCTAAAGAGGGTAGATAATGCCGTATTGCCTACAGACATGACTAGCTTGGGCGCTCGAGATCCGAATCATACAGATCAAGTCAAATAGCATCCATACTACTCAGCCGCCACTATCGCGAATCGGGAATTTGACGTCTATCAGCCGGGTATCAGCCGGCAATTGCGTGGCCGATTTCACTCCGCATGATGAGTGCCGCGTGGATAGCCGCCAGATTCTCAACACCGTGATCTCGGCCGCGTATGCCGACCTGGGCGGCACGATGACTGCTGGCCTTTGAGACGAACCTCGGTGCTTGTCTAGTCTGACAGATACTGGCCACCTCTTACTACTATACGCATGGATAGTTGGTCGTTTGCATGCCTCGCACGTTGACATGCCTCCCATCACGACTCACAAGAGGACCATTATTGGTGAGATCAGGTCTGGCAGCGAAGAATATGAAGAAATTCATCTGGGAAAGGAGTGTTGTCCTATGCGATGCAAACTTTTTGCTAGGCGTGTAGGGGTTCTGTATACTGATAGGCTTCTGAAACTATCAACCCTCAAATATTGTGCTCTTGTGCAGAGGTAGGCTCAACGTTATGAATCAACTCATCATCGGTACTGACGGTACGCGGCCGGAGTCATTTCCGGTGACATTCATGGCCAATATATCTATAGTATTCATTTGCAAATATTGTACATTATTTACATAACGTTCTTCTAATCCTAGATTAGCTCAGGTTTATACAGTCAACGATATGAGGCATCGTCATCTACTCTAAGCCGCAAAACTCCGCCACCCCAGGCATGGCCGATTGCTTCCTTGTCCGATGCTTTAAAGTTTCAAGGAGAGATTGCGAGTGCCGTCGGGCTATGGATAGTTTTGGAGGCACCAGTAACTGGTTGACGTGTATCTTGTTGACGCGTATATTTTCTCGGCCGTTGGTGTTTTCCGGTTCTTCCGAGACGGGACGCTCAATTTCAACTTTCCCGATCCAGTTCTACATATAATGCCATATGTTTTCCAATTCTAACTTCATGTTTAGAGTATTCCAACTCAAAAAGTTTTACTCTTAAGTTTTCTTATTCCATACAATGCTCCTCTTTCACCCACTCCTTGTCCCCCTTTTCCTCCTCCTGGGGCCCCTGACCAGCGCTAAGAAATATGAAAAAGTCTTTGAACTCACCCTCACATGGGAGTCCTACGCCCCTGACGGCTTCGAGCGAGATATGACTTTAGTCAACGGCCAGTTCCCAGGCCCATTATTAGAGCTCACCGAAGGGGATGATGTTCGGGTCAACGTTCATAACGAGATGCCTTTCAACACCACCATTCACTTCCACGGTAAAATGGTCTCCCAACTTCGCATCCTGTGGATCAATAGTTAATTAGCTTTCAGGTATCGAGATGCTTCACACGCCCTGGTCTGACGGTGTACCTGGCCTAACTCAAGTCCCCATTCCACCTGGCTCAAACTTCTCGCACAGGTGGACTGCAACCCAGCATGGGAGTCATTGGTACCACGCCCACATAGGGGGTCAACTTCATGACGGCCTTTACGGGCCCATTATCATCCATCCGCGTGAAAATAGAGAGAAGCCCTTCAGCCTGATCCCCAGTGATCCCGCCTCTATCCAGGCCATGGAAAATGCCGAGCGAAGAACTAAAACAGTCGTGCTATCCGACCTTCGGCACGTAACATCGGATGAAGCTCGGGATATCGCCTCCAAGGCCAACATGGAATTAACGTGCTGCGACTCGATCCTTGTGAACGGCAAGGGAAGCTCGCGCTGTCGGAGACCACGGGAGATTGACGAGCTCGTCACCCCCGAGCAGCAGGCCATCTTGGAAGCTAGTAATGCGACCATGACAGACAAGGGGCAAGTAATGACATCCTCCCGACGTCCAATTCTTCCCTCCACAACTAACCTTTTCTACAGATGCCTCCCCCCTGAGGTCCTGGCCAGGGGCGTCGGTAATCTTGCTGCTATCCCCAATGGTATCTATCGCGGCTGCGAGGATTCCGATGGTAGCGAGGCCGTCATAACATTCGAAAAGAGCCCCTGTCAAGCAGAAACCTGGATTTCCCTCGATTTGATTGGCGCCTTTGGCATCCTTAGTTCCTTGATCTCCATCGATGGACTGTCTATGTGGGTATATGCTGTGGACGGTGACTATGTTGTACCCCAACAAGTCGAAGCTATTCCCTTGTCCATTGGTGACCGCTACTCGGTTCTTATTAAGCCCGATAAAGTCGGCAACTACACTCTGCGAGTCGTCTCCGCTTCGGCGGTACAGATCCTCAGTGGCTATGCAACCCTCTCTATTCGTCAAGGTTACGGTGGCAGCGATAAGAGCAATGACGCCGCTGTTCCGACGCAGTACATTCGTGACAATGGCATTCCGACTTCCCCAGAAGTGGCCATATTCAATGAATCTCTGGCCAAGCCCTTCCCCCCTTCCCCCATTCCTAGAGAGGCCGACGCCCTATACAAGCTGGAGATGCAACCAGTTGGGTCGTCGCTCTACTGGGCCATCGACAATACACCCCTCCACCCGGCACAATACGAGCACCTTGAGTCCCCAATTTTCTTCGACAGACACGCTGCCCACGCTCTAAGCAACGTTACCATCACCACCAAATCCGGTCAGTGGGTCGATCTTGTCTTCACGTCCAAAGTGTTTCCCATGCCCCCGCACCCATTGCACAAGCACGGCAACAAACTACGCCTCCTAGGTAAGGGTACTGGGAAGTGGGTGTGGCACTCCGTCGCCGAGGCCGCTGCTGCTATGCCTGAAGCGTTTAACCTGGTTGATCCGCCGAGGAGGGACGCGTTTTCGTCGCCAAACGCCTTGAACGAGCCGGTGTGGGTGGCGGTTAGGTACCACGTCGTTAACCCCGGGCCGTGGCTGTTGCATTGTCATATTCTGACGCACTCGGAGGGAGGCATGTCGTTCGTTATCCTGGATGGGATTGATGATTGGCCCGAGGCGCCAGATTACTATGTACAGTTGGGCAGGAAGGGCGAGTAGTGCTATAAGGGATACTGAATAAGTAGATCTAGGAGTAAATCGCCTGCCTTTAGATTCTATTACCGTACTAGTTGCTATTTCTATGGCTAGACCTTTGCTATTTACCATAAATGCCATCTTTAATGCCCTGGCAACTACACAGCACCTAGGAACCGCGATTACCTTTCCACCTACATTCATGTTTGGGTGCTCAATAGCTGGCACCACAAAGACAACCCCATTTCAAGAAGCCCATCTTGTTTGCATCAAAGTCGGTCATCACCGACGCCTAAAATCCTGCTTATACAGTCATCGGTGGACAGTTCCAAGGCGGATTTCGATCGCAATAGAACCTCGTAGGGTACTCCAAATGGGCAACGGAGCCCTGGCACGGAATCAACCTCGGATTGCGACTTTCCGGGAATGATTACAAGTAGGATTTCGTAAAGAATATAAATTAATAGCTATAAGCTCAGAAACAGGCCCTCCGTATGACCTTGGTCTCGTCGGCGCCGATGACGAGAGACTCGGTCTCGTACCAGGTGGCCAAGTCTTGGCTCGCGTTGCTCGCCGTGACCGAGAGCCTTGTGGCTGTTGTAAATGGCAAAGTCATTTTGATCCAAGTCGGGGACGAAGTATAGTTGTAAGGTTGAAGTTGACAGTAAGGATCTAAGGAAGAAGGTAGCTCTTTACCCTCTCTTGAGAAGAAGGAAAGTAGCCTTTCTAGACGTAAGAGTTAGTTTATATTAAAAGAGTTATAAGGTTAATATTATATAAGGTTAGCTTTATTAAGATATTCTTATTATATAAAAACTATACTTTTTAGTATAATTACATATATCTATATCTATAATAAGAAAAATTAAACTAGAAAGATAAGACATAAAATGACTAAAGAGAGGGTAAGAATAGTCTTAAATAATATAAGAGATTTTTAAATAGGTATAATGCCTTGGATTGTGTTTATTACTATGTCATCTTCTATGGGGCTGCCTTGATTTGCCTTCTGATATTGCATACGGTTAAAGAAATCAATACATATTTTAACAAAGTCTAGACTTTAGAGTAAAAACGGTCCTCAGATCCTTGCCGTCGCTCTACACTAGTACCAAAGCGTTTTCGCAGCAAGCTCAACATAGAATCTCTAAAAAGATACAGACATGCTAACACCATGATAGGGAGCGAAATAGCCCAAAACACGTAGAATTTCGGTTGGTCCGCCGCATAATTTCCTCCCATGGAAAAGACAGCGGCAATCAAAGAGATAGGGACGAATAAAGCCGCGAGAGACGTCAGGAAACCAACCTGCTTGCTTTCTCGCACCGACACAGACTGTGTATAGGCCTCTAACATGAGATTTACTCTCGTCTTGAGGGTTTGCAGGGCGATTTGTAGGCTGTGCCATGCATCGGCCTCCCACTCCTTGCCGGCATGACTGTCGCCGCTTCTTTTGAGGGCATCTATGGTGTAGAAGAGCCTCATTTCCGTTGCTTCCAGGGTATTTTTGGCTCGCACCAGCCCGCCGAAATCTCGCTCAGTCCAAGCCCTCGTCCAGGATTTGTCGAGCCAGGTGTCGGGGTTAAAATCGGACGGGTCCACACGGGTGCTAAAATAGAACTGCTTCCGCACTACTTCAGCTTCCATGATACGGAGCCGCGCCGTCCAGGCGGATAGAACCAACTGCCTGCAGATATCTATAGCATCTAGGGACTTAATAGGATTGCTATCTGATTGGCACTGCCGGAATGGGTATAGGCTGACAATGTCGGCAAACATAGACTCCATCTTAGGCGTCTCTGTCGCAATGTCCTCCGGGAAAGGCGGGTACCAAGATCCGTCCTGGGTTATATCGTCCCTGGCGGTATCTAGCAGATTGGGATCTTTGGGTTCGACTTCTCGATACTCTGGGACATTTCCCCGGCTTTTTGCCTTTATGATATAATTCTTAAGAGGTGGATCAACACGTAGAAGAGGTGGATCAACAAGTAGAAGAGCTAGTAAATGTAAGTATAAGCTGTTAAGATATGTGACGAAGAAGGAATCCAACTTGCCATCCCAACGCTCATCTGCATCTTTACCTGCCCTCCAGAAAGACATATTTTCAAAACTCCACAGGGGGTCCTTACACTCCCCAAACAAGGTGATATAGTTCAGCTCAGTGTAAATGCTCGACTCCGCGAGGTACGTCGGGTCCTTCCTCTCACCCGGTTTCTGTTTGATCTGTGCCCAATGTAGTTTAGGAAATGCCAGCGTGAACCGACTGTGGTTATTGTAGTATCGTGGCGTGTGGTTCAACAGGCTGCCAACAAACTCTCCGGGCTTTACCCAATGCTCCGCAAAGAAGGAAGGTGGAACTTTGAGTCTGGATCCCAGAAGGTGGATAAAATTCCTTGGCAAACCCTCTAAGACAAACATCCGGCTACATGTAGGTGCATGAGGAGAGACAGGATCAGTGAAATGGCGACGTAACTTCTCCAAGTTGGTAAAGACCTCGACAGATGGCTTGGCGTCGTTCTGAAATTTTATTAGGGCCACACGGCCTTCATGCCCCTTTACTCCATCTTGGCTGGACAGCTGACTGACAACTCCCGGGTGCCACTGTCGTTGAGTGGAATATAGACGTAACCAGTACTGGTCCTCGGTCTTGGGGTCCGTATTGCATTCCATGCTTGGTGTCGATCTCAGCATCGTATGTTGAGGCTTCAGATTCTTCTGAGGTGGCACCTGAGGTATATATACTACCTCTTCAGGTTTATTGCAGGGCAAGTTGTCACGTAGTGCTGAATAATTGGTCATTGTAATAAAGAAGGGCAGCGTGCAGGACCAATGACAGCCACAGATCTACGTAGCAGTACACTCCAAGGGAAAGATGAGGAAACGTAAAATACCTGTTTTTCTACAGAGCTAGAGCCTATCAATATCCGGTGCGTACTGCATATCGCTCCTGCCTCCAATAAGTGCAGGAAGCCAGCACCAGTGTGGCTTGGCTGTGTGACTTTCTGCAATGCAGGAGGGCCTCAAATGAACCATGTGTTCCATACGGCGCGGCCTTATTGGTTATCCCCCACGCAATACTTGGCATGCCTGTACCAGACTGTCGACCGTTAACGTCACGCCTAAGATATCTGATGAGTAGAAAAGAAATAGGGTAACCCCGGATAGCCACAGTCGTGATGGATGTATAACTATACCCCGCCTCCCTCTGTAACGACCTGCAAGCCTCTACTTATTCTCCATTCTTTAAATCCTTACATGTCCCGCAAATACCACACCGTATTCTGCTTCCAACCTCTGCCTTGCAGTCACGTCTTCAATCTTCCACAATAACCCTGGCTATGGCAAATTCAATCAGCCTGGTGTCCAATGATATGACCCTGGAAACCCTTTTCGCGACATGCATCTCGTGGTTCGACTTGGCCTTGGTCGAAGGACCGAAGGACCAAGCGACACTTAGGCTGAGCATTGTCAGGCTCCGTCTTACCCGCTGGGGCGAGGCGGTCAACATTTATCACGACCCGAAACTTGGGGAAGCTGAGCCTGACCATGAGCAACAAGAGAAAGTCAAAAAGGCCTTGGTCAACCTGATAAACAAGTTTGCAACCTTGACTGTAAATGCGAATACCGAAACGCAAGGCTCAACTGCCGATCAGCCTGCCAATTCCAAAGGGTTTTCGGAGAAACTCAAAGGCAAACTTACGACTCCGATTAAAGCCTTGTTTCCAAACTCCAGCGACAAATCACAAGCGTCCAACCCCGACCAACATGCTGATTTCAAGGATCTGCTGCTTCTCTTCACAGAACTGGATGAAATAGCAAAGCAGCGACGGGGCTCTATCAAAATTTCCGAGTCACTGATTGAAGCCGGGTGTTTATGTTCTGGTACACTTGAGGAAGCTCTCCCCGCTCCTGAGCGTCTGCGAGCCCTTTCAAGCGAAGAAATAATGAAATTCCAGGATAAAAATCTCTTGGCGGACCTCCAAAGGGAGGCAAAAGCTATCGACTGTCCGCTATCACCTGGGGTACTTGGGGGAGCGGCGAGGAGCTCAATTACTAGTAGAGGTTTAGGAGGTATGGCTTTTGGAGGACCGGCGGGGAGCTCAATTACTAGTGTAGCTGTAGGAGGTAAGGCTACAGGGGTTAGATTTTGGCCCAAGGCTCCTGAAAAACCAACCTGATGTAATAGGTAACGTAAGTACCTGGTTACAGATAAGTAGCCGGGCCACAGTAGTATACAGAGTTATCAATGCAGTTATGAACAGCAGAAGACCAACGATAAACGACAAGAGGAAAACTGTCGGCTCAGCTGCAAGCATGATCCCGAGGCAGACATACGCACCTAAGCTATAATCTCTCATTTTCCGTTGTGGTTGATGGTGGCAGCTGAAAACCAGTCACTCGGCCTCCACCGCAGGGCAGACCGGTCGTCAGCCTGCAGGTCGCCCAGCCTGATTTCATCTACTACGCTGTCTATTCGACTTTAACGCAGATCCTTGCTGTTACATTGTAGGGGCTGGACGTAACCGAGCTTCCTCATTTGCTTCTAGTAGATCAATGAGGTCAGACGCCAAACCGTGTCCCGCACGCACAACATGATCGCATTTACTACCTATGTTGCACAAAGTACGTAATATGCGTTATTATTTCATATTACAATTGGATGAGCAGTGAAAAAGTACAATTGATGCCCAACCGGCCTCACAATCTGGGCAAGAAATCGCTTTTTCCCATCTTGCACTCCATCTAGAGCGACCGATCAGACCCAACCGATTTCTTCGCCCTACTTCCGTTTCTCGCAATTCTTTCGCCATGGAACCGCTATCAGCATTAAGCCTTGCTGGAAACATCATTCAATTCATTGAGTTTTCGGCCAAACTCGTGAAGAAAGCCAATGAAATCAAGAACTCTGCTTCCGGAGTAACCGAAGAGGTTGAGGATGCGACAAAGATCAGTCAAAGCCTCCAGTTGTCGCTTCAAGGCATGCGAACGCCTGCAACCCGACATCCAAACAGGATAAACAGTTAGTTGATCTCGCGCGGAATTGCAGCAAGCTTTGTCAAGAGCTGCAAAGCCATGTTCAGCACATCAAGGGCAAGGGCGTTTTGTCCAAGACTGGTAGTCTCGGGGTATCATGGCGCACACTCACAGAAAACGGCAAACTTGCTTCTATGGAGCAAAGGCTGGATCGTTATCGCAGCGAGATTTTGAGTTGCATACTCTTCATGATGAGGTAGGCCATTGCCCTTGCCGAGCATAATGCCTGACTGAGCCTTGACTAATGTGAGTGCTTATCTATAGCCACGAGCAGTCCGCCACTCACTCACTTGTCGAGACTCTCGTGAATCGCCAGGACATTCATGCCCGAAGCATGCAAGAAGAGCTCGGTAAGACCAGAGATTATATTGTCAACGCGATCAAAATCGAGTTAGAAGGCCTCGAATCACGTGCGGGCTCAACCCGACCGCAATCCTTGGGGGATACCGACGGATCTGCGCCTACGACTAACCCGGTAGTGGCGGAACCTGCAGTTCACCAGTTACCAAGTTCCTCGAATGAGCATTTTGACGTCCACTTGAATATGCTTTCAGGAATGCGAACCGCAATTGAAAAGGTTGCAGAGTCTGCGACAGCCATTTGGATTGTGAAGTGGCTTTGGTTCCCCGAGCTAGAGTCCCGAGCAAGTTCTGTCACTCGTGCTCACAAGAACACTTACGCTTGGTTGCTGCATGACGAACAATCTGACGAGAGTGAAGAGTGCGAGGGATATCATGAAACATGGCAACAAGAGAGGGCCCGACGAAACGCCCAAGAAAGGGCCCGAATGAAGCAAGAGAAACGCAATGCTATGCTCGGCTGGCTCGAAAGTGGGAAAGGCGTGTTTTACATCTCCGGAAAAGCCGGCTCGGGCAAGTCAACACTCATGAAATGCCTGGCCCAGGATCCGGTCACACACGAACGACTCAACGACTGGGCAGCAAAAGAGGGTAAAGATCTCATCTTGGCCGAGTTCTTCTTCTGGAGACCAGGTGTTCCGCTTCAGAGGGAAGTTGAAGGGCTTTATCGAGGTATCCTGTGGGAAATTCTCAAAAAAAGCCCCGGCCTGACTCAGAAGATCTTCCCTAACCTCTGGGAAGATTTGTCCCTAATCTTCGAGTACCGGGGTGAAGGCCGCGCGCCTCAGTTGGCAGAGCTTGAAGTTGCTTTCGACATCCTTATCAGAGACTCCGACGTGCTAAGCAGGCATCGAGTGTGCCTCTTTATCGATGACCTTGATGAGTATACTGGCGATTACTGGAGACTTTCCAAGCTTCTTAGCAAGTGGTGTGGCTCTGACGACATCAAAATATGCGCCTCTGGCAGACCGCATAATGAGTTCTTACGGGTCTTTGCCGCAAGTGATGAAGCGACTTGGTTCACTTTACACGATCTCACCCGACTCGACACGTTGCGTTTCGTACGCGACGAGCTTAATAGGGACGAGCGGTACATGGAAGCTTGGCAGACAAATCCACAATACGAAGAACTGATCGCAGCGGTCGTGGCTCGCGCTGATGGTGTCTTCCTCTGGGTTCGACTTGTTCTCAATGATCTGTTGGTTGCTATTGGGAATAGTTGTTCGTTGATCCAGCTTTTCCGGAGGCTCGAGGCGGCTCCTCAGGACCTGAGCGCTCTTTTTCAACAGATGCTCAATCGCGTCGACAAAGCAGAGAGGACTAGACTGGCACGAACATTCTTGCTCCTTCAGATGGCCAAGGAGTTTGGCTTGGCCAAGTCGGTCTATGCGCAAGCTGTTCTAGATGATATGGAAGATGGCCCTGGACTTGAACAGCAACTTCTCGATGGTTCTCTCGGCCCTTTCCTCAGTCCAAGTGAAGGCACTGCCAAGTGTTTCCGAATGGGGCGCCGACTGATTGGACGTGGCCAAGGACTCCTTGAGATTGTGGAGAATCCAGATCAAGAAGTCCCATTTCGCCATAATGTGCAATTCGTTCATCGGACCTTGGCCGATTACCTGCAAGAACCCGAAGTGGCTGCAGAGATACAATCACTGGCGGGAGAATTCAACGCAAAGCGATCTCTAGCCCTTGTGATTCTCGCCATGGTCAAATTCTGGCCCCGCGGAAAGTCCAATGACCCTAACTCTTATGCTAAGGAAACCTGTTATCCTATTATGGGCCTAATTTCCTTGAGCACAAGCACTTATTGCTTGATTGCCGAATTCGAGTCGCTAAAACGCATGTTGCTGAAGGTGGAGCGAGGTGAACATGAAAAAGACAGTGTGCGCTTCTTCAGACATTGTTTTAATTCCAAGAAGGCGATCTGCAGCGTAGTACCGGAAGTTAGCTGGACGGACTTTGACTATGCCGTTCTCTGTCTAGTTCTTGCCGAAGACTGCTCGAGTGAGCTTGCTAAAAAGTTAGTCAGACGGCATTCCGGCCCTCTCGACACCAGTCGCCATAGCATACTCATAGCGGCCTGGCTGGACGTTTTCAGAGACTTGCACGAGCATAAATTATCAGCAATACGTCGGCTCGTAGAAGAACCTGTGTCGTTAGACAATGAACAGGCCAGCGAAATGTGTTGCTTGCTACGCACCGCCGCGAATAGCAGTCCTCTAAGAGATACTCCTATGCTGCCTCCCAGGACTCCATGGACGTTGATACTCTTGATGATCTGCTTAGACCGTCGACAATGGAAGAATAAAGAAGTGGAGATGCTAAGTTGTATCGAGCTTTTTCTGTCGAAAGGCGCGGATCCTTCTGTCTGCTTCGTTGGCTACAAGCTTCAAACAAGCAATGGATCAGACACGATGCGGTTAGGACCGTTCTACGCTGACCTTCTGACGATGCTGAGCCTATGGGGTCTTGAAGCATCAAAGAGTTTGAGAAGCTTACTGCAAAATCACTCAAGATTGCAACGCTTGACTGGAGGACTAAGCCGGCTGGCTAATGGAGGGAGGCTGCTGAGAAAGCAGATACAATCTCTTCCAGTCAAACAGATCAGTGATGCAGAGTTTCAAGTTCTGTCCGTTGTTTTCCGGGGGGCCTTGAGCGATATCGTCATACAAGATCTGGAAACGGCGTCGAGACTCCTCGTGAATGACGAGGCGGACATAGTCATTTTATCCTAGGCGGCGGTAATATTTTATCTATTTTATTTTGTGAGAGTAATTATTATTAAAACGCTATGTGCTCTATCTAAGAAAACGTAATGGGCCATTACCAGCAGTATACATTTGTCTGCAGTCTGCTTGAAACACGGATGAAGCAGGTTGCACAACCTGTGCACAAGTCGACTACATTGGGCATGCATAAATTTACTCCTGAATCCGCGGAACCGGTTGCTCAATTCCGCTTCATAAATAAGAGGCAACGGTGCCAAAGCCTTTGCATCTTGGCATCGATTGATCGCTCTGATTGGTCCCCCTGTCGATCAGCGGTAGCTGCATTGAGTTAAAGCCCCAAAATCCAAGGATGCCGAGACCAAGCCAACAAGCTGTCTGGGCGCGGATGTAACCTGAGCTGAAAGTGCCTGCAGACAACACTGGTGTCTTCTTTTGTCCGTTTTTCTGTCATTGCGACAATGCCATTTGACGAGACACGTTTTAAATCTCGCGCGCTAGCATCAGACACATGGCTCTTGACTGGAGCGATGTCCTGATAATGCGCCAGATCTTGGTCCAGAGGACGCCACGCGACATGATACCAGTTGCGGCTCCGCACTAGCGGCGAATCCGGGATGGTGCCGTGGTATGGTAGCTGACTCAGGGGAACTCTAACCAGGAAATATAACAGGATTGCCTGACGATCAGCGTGTCGGTCCCCAAAGTCCCCAACACATGTTCCAGCCACTCTCATTCTCTACTGTTTTGTCGTCCGGTCGCCTCATGAGGGGAAGCAAAACGCGTGCCTGCTAACAGCAGCAGCGACACCATGTTGATTAAGGTCTCGATTGTACGTTCAGCGCGTCATCTCTAGATTTCCTTGCTTTTTTCGCCCTTGTTTACTGACCAATTGCGCGCACAGGCCATTCAAGCACTCCTTCTGGGTTTAGCGCTGCTCGTCATCATTCTCCGGTGCTGGGCTCGCCTCCGCTTCGAGAGGGCAAGGCTCACCATCTCCGAGTACTTTGCCTGGGTCGGCTGGCTGTTCTCATTGGGATGGTTCATTTGCTCTACCATCGCCTTGCAAATACTGATAAAGCATCCCGCGATTGGGGAGAGACTTCTTGTCAACAACGTGGAATACTTGAAGGTACGTGGAATCGCGGGACCGCAAAGGGGAAAAGCTGACGCGTCTTCGACCTCTCAAGACTGTCTTCGTAGCCGAGTATTTTTTCGACGTCGGAATTTACTGGCCCAAGCTCTCTATTACCACGTTTTATTGGGGTTTGATACCCCAGGTCTTTCAAACTCTGAGGAAGGCACTGTACGCGAGCACGGCCTATCTTGTTTGTTGCTTGATCGCGTCTTTCCTCCTGGTCACCCTAATATCGAATCCCATCTCGAATAACTGGTAAGGCTTCATGACGGGTTGACGGATAATATAAGCTAATATTTCTTGTCAGGTCCATTGAAAACCAATTAGACTCCGCCTGGAATTCGTACACTAATTTTGTTGTTCAATGGTGCTTGAACTTTTCCACTGATTTACTGCGTATGTTGATCGAAGCCATTGCATGATTCTATCTGACATGTTGTGTCTCATCTAGTCTTTTGCTTTCCGTTCTTCCTTCTCCCGCACTTGAAGCTTCGGAAAGAACAGAAAATCGGTCTTGTCGGCGTCTTTTCCTTGGGCGCCATAACCCTAACAGTTAGTCTTGCACGCTTCATTGCTTACAATGTGACGGACTTTGGACTCGATGATGCGTCTGGCAGTATGTCTTCGCCCTCCTTTCCCACCTGTCCTGGAAATCACTCAGGCCCTCGTCAAATCGCATGTACTGACCCACTACAGACACCCTGTGCACCGCTGAGATGACCACTGCTGTGATTGTCGTTTGCCTCCCCGGTCTCAAGAAGTTTGTTACACGGTCGAACAGCCCAAACACATCAGATCCCGCCAATGCCTCGGCCCAATCCGGGTCGGGACAGTCGCGGTCAACACGACAGGCTTATGCCGAATGGGGCGTCAGGGATGATGAGATCGAGCTTGTAACTGGTTCTCGCAAGTCGTATCCTCCTAGTACAGCAGACGGCCGGGACACTATTGTATGAGATGATGAGCCTCATGTACTCTATTTATTTTTTGTCATTCAAGCATAAGCGGGTAATGGTAATGAGATACCCTTGTGAGCTAGCAATCTACTGTTTGTCTATCTTGCTCAAGATTTAATTCGCAGAACTCTTTACTTTGTGTGATATGCAACTGTAGCATTTCCACTTAGCGAGACTATCCACTTGGAATACTAATTCATTGAAGAAAGGTAGGTGCTCCAGTAACATGTAGTCGATAAAAGGGGAGAATCATCACACAAGTCACGCTTCAGAGTTACAGCTTTGTCCAAGCTAAGTGCTATACAATTTAAAACAATACCCTATGTAATCTAGAAAACTATAGTAGAAAGGAAATTCGTTCACCGGGCTATATGCTTCTTTCTAGGAAAATGCTATAGAAAGGAAATTCGTTAACCAGGTCATGTGCTCTTTATCATATCCAATGTGTGTGTGTGCGGTAGGCATTATGTCTTTCATCGCTCTGGCGAGCTGTCAAATTTTACAGAAGGAAAGCGGCGACTCCGGCGACGGCCAGAATCATCTCGAGGTGGCCTGTAACGCGGCCAGCGGCGTTGGTCACCTCAGACGTAGGGAGGGTGTCGGCCTCCTCCTCGTCGGTGGTGGCGGCGAGGGGGGCAGGGTATGAGCTATCGGGCTGCTCGTAAGAGGCCTGGGACTCGGCGGGCTTCTCGGACTCGATGCCAGCGGCCTTGATTGCCGGGGCCGAGTATGCAGGCTGCTCATAGGTGGGCTGGGTCTCAACGGCCTTGGTCTCAGCAGGTTGAGTCTCGGAGGGAACTGAGGGCTGCTCGTATCCAGGCTGGGTCTCAACAGGGGCAGTCTCTACCGGCTCAGTTTCGACAGGCTTGGTCTCAGTTGGCTTGACAACGCTGGTCTCCTCAGGGACGGGGTAAGTCGAAGCAATCTGGGTAGAAACGACAGGCTTCTCAGTTCCGGGCTGAGTCTCAACAGGAGGCTGACCAGGGGTCTGGACCTTGGTCTTGGTGTAGAAGGTCGAGGTTTGGTTGCCGCCCTGGTAGGGAGGAATAACCGGCTTGCTAGTAGGGTGCCACACGGGGACGCTGGCAGTTCCGGTAGCGTAGACGGTAGTAGTCACCTGTCCAATAGGGCAGTTAGGGACCTCAGGAGGACACTTGGTGATGGTGTAGTGCTTGGTGGTGTACAGAGTGGTAACCGTCTGGTTGGTGCCGTAGGGAGGGTTCGTGCCCTTGGTGATGTGAGGAGGAGGGACGACCTGCGTTCCCTCGGGGGGAGTGGCCTTGGTGATGGTCACGGGGCAGTTGGTGGTGGAAATAGCGATCGTTTCGGTGGTGACGTGAGGAGTGTTGTCACAGTCCTTGACCTCAGGACCACAGTAAGTCACTGTTCGAACCTTGGTCGTGTAGACGGTGGAGATGGTCCAGGTGGTGATCTCCTCGTGCTTCGTGGGCTTGGGAGGCTGGTACACAGTAGTGTCCTGGTTTCCATGCTCAGTCGGCTGAGGAGGGTAGACAGTGGTACCACCATGGCCAGGCTTGGTCGACTTCTGAGGCACCTCGTTGGTTTCAGTGACGGGGCAAACCGTAGTAGAAACAGCGATGGTCTCAGTAGTGACATGGGGAGTGTTGGGGCAGTCAGGGACCTCAGGACCACAAGAAGTAACAGTTCGGACCTTTGTGGTGTACACAGTAGAGGTAGTCCACTCAGTCGTCTCCTGGTGCTTGGTGGTGGGCTTGGGAGGCTGGTAAACAGTGGTCTCTCCATGCTCAGTCGTCTTGGGAGTGGGGATGACGGTAGTCCCCTGCTCGGTAGGCTTGGGAGGAGGATAAACCGTAGTACCTTCGTGAGTAGAGATAGGCTTGGTGGGCTGGGGCTTGGTGGTGTGCTCCTCAGTGACGGGGCAGACGGTGGTCGAGATAGCAATAGTCTCCGTGGTGACATGAGGAGGCTGAGTGCAGTCAGGGACGTCGGGGCCACAGTCAGTCACGGTTCGGATCGTGGTAGTGTACACGGTCGAAGTAGTCCAGCCGGTAGTCACAGGCTTGGTCGAAACTGGCTTGGTAGTTCCCTCAGTGACAAGCTCAGTGGTTCCCTCGGTGACAGGCTTGGTCGTCTCTTCCTCAGTAACAGGAACAGTAGATCCCTTGTGGGTGGCTGGCTTGGTTGAGACAGGCTGAGTAGGAGCTGGCTTCGTGGTGGTCGCCTCAGTCACGGGGCAGACAGTGGTTGAGATGGCAACAGTCTTGGTCGTGACGTGAGGAGTGTTGGGACAGTCAGGCACGTCAGGGGCGCAAGAAGTCACAGTCTGGACAGTGGTCGTGTAGACAGTCGAGGTGGTCCACTCAGTGGTCGAAGGAGGAGGAGGGTAGACATCAGTGGTTGATCCAATGTCGGTAGAGCCCTGCTTGGTAGGCTGAGTCTCGGTACCGGTCGTCACCTCTGTGGTTCCCTCGTGGCCGGGCTTAGTCGGCTTAGTGCTCTCAGGAGGGGGAGGGTAGACATCGGTAGATGATCCAGTAGTCTCAACTTCAGTAGTTCCCTGCTCAGTCGGGCCAGTGCTTTCGGGAGGAGGATACTCAGTGGTGGTAGTCTCAACCTCCGTAGTACCCTCGTGGCCAGGCTTCGTGGGCTTAGTGCTCTCAGGGGGAGGCGGGTAGACATCAGTAGTGGATCCGATATCAGTGGTATCCTCATGTCCAGGCTTTGTAGGCTTGGTGCTCTCGGGAGGAGTGTAATCAGTTGTTGTCTCAACCTCTGTGGTACCCTGCTGGGTGGGCTGGGTCTGAGTGCCAGTGGTCACCTCAGTTGTATCCTCATGTCCAGGCTTGGTAGGCTTCGTGCTCTGAGGAGGAGGAGGATAGACATCAGTGGTGGATCCGACGTCGGTGGTGCCCTGCTCAGTGGGACCAGTGCTCTCAGGAGGAGTGTAGTTGGAAGTCTCAGGAGGAGCAGTCTCAGAGGTAACGGGGCACACTGTAGTCGAAATGGCAATGGTCTTGGTGGTCACATGACGGCCGGGGCAGTCAGGGACGTCAGGAGGGCAAGAAGTGACAGTCTCAACGGTGGTGGTGTAGACAGTTGAAGTAGTCCAGTCGGTAGTTCCCTGCTGGGTGGGCTTTGACATAGTACCGGTGGAAACCTCAGTTGTACCCTTGTCTGTAGGCTTGGTGCTGGCAGGAGGAGGGGGGTAGACATCAGTGGTGGATCCAACCTCAGTAGTATCCTCGTGGCCGGGCTTGGTAGGCTTGGTGCTCTCAGGAGGAGGATACTCAGTAGTGTCGCTTGTAGGTTGAGTTGCGGTCTCAGTTGTACCCTTGTCTGTGGGCTTGGTGCTTGCAGGAGGAGGGGGGTAGACATCAGTGCTGGATCCAATATCGGTAGTGCCCTGCTCAGTAGGACCAGTGCTTTCAGGAGGAGGATACTCAGTAGTATCACTTGTAGGCTGAGTTGCAGTCTCCGTCGTAGCCTCGGTAGTCTCCTCGCCACCAGTTGTGGGCTGAGTGCTCTCAGGGGGAGGATAATCAGTGGAACCCTTGCCAGACTGAGTAGGCTGAGTCTGGGTGGTAACTGCGGTGGTATCCTCGTGACCAGGCTTAGTAGGCTGAGTAGTCTCAACCTCTGTGACGGGGCAGACGGTAGTGGAGATGGCGATAGTCTCGGTGGTAACATGGTTGCCAGGGCAGTCAGGAACATCAGGAGCGCAAGAAGTCACAGTTCGGATCGTGGTGGTGTAAACCGTAGAAGTGGTCCAGCCGGTAGTGCTTCCAGGAGGAGGGTACTCGGTGGAGCCCTTTCCGGACTGAGTGGGCTCGGTCTGAACAGAAGTCACTTCCTCATGGCCGGGCTTGGTGGGCTTGGTGCTCTCGGGAGGAGGAGGATACTGAGTCGTGTCTTCCTGGCCGGAAGTGGTAGACTCGGGAGGATACAGAGTGGTGGTGTCGTCCTGCCCGGGCTGGGTAGGCTTGGTGCTTTCCGGAGGAGGGTAGATATCGGTAGATGATCCAGTAGTCTCAACCTCGGTGGAGACCTCAGTGGTAGACTCGGGAGGAGGATAAGCATCAGTGGTGGTTCCAACATCAGTAGTGCCCTGTTCAGTTGGGCCAGTGCTCTCTGGAGGAGGGTAGATATCGGTAGATGTTCCAGTAGTCTCAACCTCAGTGGTGCCCTCCGTGGTAGACTCAGGAGGAGGGTAAGTGGTTGTGTCCTTCTCAGTAGTAGGCTGTGTGTTTCCGGGAGGTGGCGGATAGGCATTAGTGGTGGTTTCGACATCAGTGGTGCCCTGTTCAGTTGGACCAGTGCTCTCCGGAGGAGGGTAAGTGGTTGTGTCCTCTTTCTCAGTAGTAGGCTGAGTGTTCTCGGGAGGAGGCGGATAGGCATTAGTGGTGGTTCCGACATCAGTGGTGCCTTGCTCAGTAGGGCCGGTGTTCTCAGGAGGATAGGAGGTAGTCTCTTCCTCTTCGGTGGTGGGCTGGGTGTTCTCGGGGGGAGGATACTGAGCAGTAGACTCAGGTGGAGTGTACAAAGTGGTAGTATCCTCGTTTCCAGGCTGGGTAGGCTGGGTCTGTCCAGGAGGCTGCGGGTAGGCGTTCGTGGAGACATCAACCACCGGGGTGGTCTCCACATCATTGATAGGGCAGATGGTAGTTGAAACAGCGACAGTCTTTGTGGTGATGTGAGGCGCGTTCGGGCAGTCAGGGACCTCGGGACCACAGTCTGTGACAGTAAATGTCTGAGTGGCATAGACGGTCGAGACTGTGTATCCCTCAGGCACGTTGGGATAACCTCTGCGGAAATCCACGGCGGCAGCGTTGGTCAAGCCAACGGCTGCAGCGCCGAGCAGAAGAAGGCCCTGCATTGTGTTGGAGATGCAATGCGGGCTGTTTGTGTAACGAGAGTGCGTTTGTTTGTAAAACGAATGCGGCTTTGTTTAGTTAGCGAAAGTCTGAAGAAACAAGAAGGGGGGATTAGGTGAAACGGATGAGGTTTCTTATAGAAGAGCCATCTGATGTGAAAGGGTCACATCAGATCTCGCGTCTTGGGTCCCACTGCGTGCGTCGTGTAGGTTGCTGGTCGTCAAGGCGGCCCAAGCTTGCAAGGCCCATGGCGAGCGCATAGAATACGGGCGTCTCCATCTCTGACCCCGGCAGCGTGATGTCATGTTTAGACGCTGGACGACGCAAATAGGAACGGTTGGACGAGGTGCATCTACAGTGGACCTGGGCCACACGGCAGGCCGAACCACGGCAACGGGATCCATAAATATCTACTCGATCACGGTGCTTGGTAACAAAAAAGATCAACGGTCGGCGGCGGTTCGGATGGAGCGGGAGATTCTCTCGGGCCAGCTAACCGCGTCGTAGACAGGGGCCGGAGTTGATTCTACTGGCCTGTCGAGCAGTTGAGACGGGCCTATCACACGCCGCGCTATCATCTGAGGCGGCCGGGAACTTCTGATCGGCGACGGGCCACCATCGGATGAGCAGTGAACAATTGGCCAGCTCATCCCTGCTGGCCGCCTGCCAAGAGCGAGTCGCCCTGACCTGAACAGACGCTCTCGCGGTGGGCGAGATACACGTACGGCGGCTTGCTTGGGCGCTTGTACATACACGAGCTCGCTCTTGTTTGTCGCGTCTCCCCACTCGCGCAGCAACATCTCGCACTCTTCCGCTCTCCAGCTCAGCTCAGCTTGAGGTTGGGGATGTGGAGTACACGTCAAAAATATGCCGCCTCAGGCCTGATCAGCGCAGGCCCATCTCTACGGTGGTTGGCATCAAATCTATCCCAGCTGAAGCACGTCATATCCGCGATTAGATCCCTGACCTGGGGAGCGCGCGGAACTCCACTTTGCCGAGGGACAAACATGGAGAAGTGCTTAGTGTGTGTGCCCTAGACTTTTTTTTTTTTTTGTGCGGTCTACGTTTCACGACATTTTGAGTTGGTGTTTTGTGTCGCTATTTTCAACCACGATTCATCAGCGTGCACACGTATGTTTGACTTCAGGTGAGACTGGCTCCTGCATGCGTACTCCCTTGAGTCATGCATGGTGTCTCGCACAAAAAATAGATTGGTCGCCCGTATCCGAGACTGTCTCTCCCCTTTGCAAGCGTGCATCTCAACTGGCAATTGAAGTCCGGCATCTGGTTACCTGGTCAACTAAGCATGGTAACTCAACCGTAATACACGGAACTTTTGAGGGCAATTCAGGCAATCGTGCAAGGTTGAACGGCCGATGGGGGCAACAATCACCTGCATCGAATTCTAGAACCAGCCGGGAATATCGATACGGGTCCGTCAAACCGTGAACCATGCTCCGGTGCAAGAATTGCAAAGCATCGTACCACGGCGGAGATACTGCCGAGTCGCACACTTGGCGTCGTGATTTCACATGACTTGGCCAGGCCGTATATCCGATAGGCTGTTAAAGTCCGATCGAGCGGTGCCCTATTATTAGAACACCCATGCTCAACTCTTTTCTTTGGATTTTCTTAAACTCACAAACGACACAACTGATACATGCAGCGGCTTGAAGTGAACTAATTGACAAGACTCAACAGTGACGGTATTATTCCTCCATTGCCATCAGTTTTTGCTGTCGCATCGGCTTCTCCGATCGTTGTTGACCTTGCCCCATCCAGGCATCTCAGAACTGGAATACGAGAAATCCATATCCCACCACCTCGGTGCTCACACTGATTGGCAACCCAGATATGCAGCAACGCGAAAGACTGCATTAGCAGGTTCTTGGTCCTTGGCCAACACCAACAGGGTCAACTCCGATGCACACACAACCATGGCCCGACCGCATCAACTTTCCACAATTTACCACCAAGCAAACTTGATCTCCTCACAAACCATGACACGACTACTTTTGCAAACACGAGGCCAGTCCCGCAACACCTTTTTGACAATACTGCAAGTGATAAGGCCGAGTGCATCTGAGCTCCACCATTGGCAGCATTTTTCTGCATCACCCCACGCTTGACTGCCTATATATAGCAATTAGGTGAGGGGAAACAGAGACGCTTCACCGACTCGCAACTCGAGTTGTGCCAATGCACTTATAGCTAGACGGATGCACGTCAAGACCTATTTCCAGAACATCCAGAAAACTTGATGTTGTACCCATCTTGAATTACCCGAGCGTTTTAGTGTCCTTCGCTCAAGTCGTTCAGATGCGTGCACGAAGCGATCAAGATCACCTCCAGGGATATCCCACTGTTATCAAAGCCTGAACTTAATGCACAGGAGTAATTTCTATTTGTATAGACACGCTTGTCCCAAGTCAGCTCAAATACCGTGATTGATGTTGGATCAATCACCAAGTCGGGACGGTGCTTGGCTCGATCACAGGCTGAGGTTGTGGACGCGCAAAGCACTTATAGAATGAGCCATCCAATTAGTTGTTCTCTCCTCAAAAGAACTTCAGTTTAAGATTAGTAATTTCAACTTTTCTAGTAGAGAGTAATTATTCAGATTCAAATTTGGAATGAGTCGAGAATGGAAGTGAAGAATCTTTGTGATTGTGAATACTGACGGGGCCCAACCAGTAATAAGAAAACAATGGTTTTCTCGACGAGAATTACGTTAGAATTATCCTACTCGATGTAATTAGTTAAAAGCACCAGGATAACAAGTAAAAGAGTTGAATCTCGAAGACTCTAGGGTAGGCAACCCAAGGCTTGGAGCTCCTGCGACCATTGCTTCTGCCCATCCAGATACGACATCAAGAAGGCTTGGCCAATTCTCATTAAAGTGGAGTTTCTCAGTTCCTTGACTACGAATTGACCTTTGTATCACAATGATGTGTTAAGTCTGCTGTTTGAGCGAGGTGAGATGAAAGCCATTCATCTAGTTACCCACCAAGAGTACAAGCCTGGTTCGCGAGGCATCAATCCCGGCTTATCAGTTCTTATCAGAGATAAGATAACAGCAATCTCACCTATGAATTGAAGCTCGACTAATATGACAAAACTATGCCCTTTTCCTGTCTATTCTCCGGTTTATAATTTTATTTTCGAGGTTCTTCTTAAACTCTGCGCACAGTTGGCCTTAGGATCTTCTTATAAAACAGTTTAAGTTATGAAGAAAACTTTCCAAGGACGATGCCCTTATTACGGCTTGTTAAGAACAAAGACAAATTGATTAAATGAAAAAGCAATCTCAGGAGGAAATTAGACGTCGTGGGAAACTGAACGGGTGGTACCATAATCCGAATGTCAATCGATCCAGCACAAATACTCCTCATATTACCGTATCATCCGATGACTGAAGCAACTGGCAATTGACTAGATTATGGAGTACGCAGGAATATGGATCTTGCCAACGATCCACTCGGGCAGGGATTCGAGGCCGTTGGGGCCGTTTTGGGTGGAATGGCAACCCTGTGCTCAACATCTTGGCAGGGTCAATTGTTCAGGTCCATTGTCGATGATTGCCGCTTCAATCAACTCCCGGCCGGGAAGAAATCCTTCTCGTTGAAACAGGCAGGCCCCGAGTCTTGATTGTACTGGGGTATTCAGGTACATAATGGCATTGCCCCTTGTCTAAATGCACCATGGTAAAGATTGTTTCTCTCCTTCACGTTTCACTGTTCCTATCATGATGTGTTCCGTTCGAGCAGCACCCTTGCTGGCCAGTCTTTTAGCTGCAACTCCAGCCCTCGCAGCCAAAATCGGCCATTTCGAAGCTGACAACTGCGTGGACCCGTCGGCGAGAAATGCTACAAAAGCGCATATTTAGAAAGTGTTGATTGTTTCGACAACAAGTGCAACCGCCGGGGCCCTGACTGCCTCGACGCATGCGACTGTGAGACCATGTTACAGAGGATCGACTGCGCCTTGACGCACTGCTGGAACCAGGTACGCTTGAGCTGTCGGCGTCTTCTTGTACGAATGATAGTGAACTAAGGAAAGATAGGTCTACAGCTGCAAATATCAAGACACGGTGAAAGACCTCGGGGCGCACTGCGCCAAACCCGACTGGGATGGCGTCCCTTTCTTCCCGCCCCCCGACGACACACCCCTGGATCGTGCTCATGCAACCCAGCCAAGATTACCAGGTCCATCTACCGATCAGAAGAAGAAATAGACACATGCGGGACTGGGAAAAGGAACCTCCCGTCGTCCCATCGCATCATCCCACTACTAGTTAGTTTAGCTTAAATCACAGTTACTGGTATCGAAGAAGCTTCTTGCAGCCACTTGCATCGACGTGAGCAAGCTACGCAACGCGGAAGGACCAAGTGCGACCCAAATGCACAATGCCATCCCAACTCGAATAAACGTCGACCCTCCAGTAATACGTCTTTCCAGAGGATAGACCTGCAGATTTGTCAATAAAACGTGGCCGAAGGAGCTTGATGGAGCCATAAACAATCGGGTTCACTCACCCCGAAATGTGATCTTGGGATTTACCAGCTTCTTGGCAACATTGTTCAGCTTGTCAGGCGAGGTGCCCAAGTACACGTTGAAAGTGCCACCGTCAACGTCAAAGGTCGGTAACCACGAGGCGGTTACAGCTCCGTTCTTGGCCGGGACGTTCCCGCTCCGGTGCTCGGGGCGCGGAAAGCGGATTTGCCGCCCGACGCTCTCACTGTCAATCTCGAAGCCGTTGAGGTATATGTTGCCGCCAGTTGGCTTGTAGACAACCTTGACTGTGCCCCCCGTACTCTCGAAGAAAGCGAAAGACGCGGCCGAGTCAAACATGTTGCGTTCCCGGGCAGATTGGGGCCTCCCCTGAAGTGAAATATGAGCATTGTATGCTCTATGCTAGAATATAGTCCATGACATACCGCTATTTTGGACACACCGTCGATTGTCACGGCGACTGTCGGAATCTTGTCTAGGTCCGCCCACGAGTTATGCCAGGTAGAAATTGAATGCTGGCCGGCCGGCAAGCCGGTAATCGTCAACTTGATAGATCCGCCATCCGCCTTGGTGGTTATCCCAGTGCCGATGAGCCTCTGCCCGACCGATGGAAGGGGTTTCGTGTAGACGGGCTTATTCACGCCGCCGCTCAACTTCACGCCAGCCTCAGTCGTAGACAGCGTGAAACCGAGACCATTGGCACTGAACCTAGCTGGGGCAGGGGCAGAACCGTTAATGCGCCAGAGATTGTAATCCGGGTCGGAAAGAGCCTGGACCTTGGACGGGTGAAGGCTAACAAGCGTACGGGTTCGCGGATACGCGGGCGGGCGGGTGGAGACCGAAGCCGCGGAGCTCCACGCGACGGCGAGAGCGAGGGCTACGGAGGCATACAGAGAACACTTCATGTCTTTAGTTTATCTCAAAAATCCCAGGTAAATGATAAAGAGCATGAGCCAACTTCGATTGACGCCCGCCCCTCACCTTAAGTATGCCAGAATAGCCCAGTCAGCATTCCAGCTTCCTAGGAAGTGTCACTGTCGCAGCCACCCGCCCGAGTTATTAGGAGGCGGCTTACATCGGATGACCAACCCTGGCACCGTGCGGCTGCTTCCCCTACAATACGGGCTGGGAACAGCGAATCATAACCGCTTTTCACCTTGCCCAGCCGCTAAAGCCCCGCTCGTATTTACGCTTAACAGCAGTCGGGTCATCTTAATTTCTATATTGACGTCTCTGCTGCAGTCGGGTCATCAAACGACACACTTGGACGACTCGATGATGAGATGGCGGCAGTCGATGGGACATCATTGGACGACGAAGCCGAATCTAGGTGGATTATTCCGATCTCAATGCAGTAGTTTTGAGATATTTTTAGATTCTTGATTCACTGTCTGCCGGGGGTTTATCCTTTCACCAGATAATTACAATCGATGCGCTAACAAGAAGTTTTACATCAGTCACTAAAGGCTTTCCTTAATCTTTTCCCATACTACATCAGGCATCGAAGTCTCACACCAAAGATTCCAGGGTGCTAGGTAGTCGTAGTCATCCGTGTGACATGCCATAAGTTCGAAAACCGCCTTCATGCCCTCGTAGGTATGAAGTTTCTGGCGCTGATCTGCCGTCAGCTTTCCTTCATTTTGCATCCCTGCCGCATGGTCCAGGATATTTGCAGCAATTCCAACGGCAATAGGAGTCGAGTAAGATGATCCACTGAGAGATATGATATTGTCTCCAACGGAGCCGCACGGTACGGTGACCCCTAGCGTGCTGAAGTTGTCATCGTTCTGAAGTGGAACGGGATCCATTCCGCTCCTGTTTCCGTTTCTATCCGTCGCGTGTATGCAGAACACGGTTGTCGCATTGGCTGGGTAAGTTCTCCTTCGTTCGGTTGGCTCCGTAGTTGGATGTCGTTGCAAATACGAGTTTTTTTTGGCTGCATACGCATCCCAGATCGCTTGGTTCATGTCGACTTTCCAAACCGGATCTACGTCAAATCCAAACGACATGGAGATGGATGTCCACCCCGATGTCATTGACGGCCCAGCGAAAAGCCTTCAGATGGCGTTAACAATTTCGTGAGGATTGATAGATAATCAAGAAACTTGCCTCTAAGATCGTCTTTTCAGAAAGCTCGGTTGTTATGTCATGAGATATCCTTCCCACATAGATATCAGCCTCTGGGGCGACCTTGAGGAGAAGCCCAACCACATGTGCTCCGTGACGTTCGACGTCGATATCCGAGTCCCCTGTAAAGTTCTTCGTTTCTCTAATGGCATCATGCGTCCTCTTAGCGGAGCGAATTTTACGTGGACGCATGGTAACGTCACGCACCCTATTACTTTGGCAAAGGTAGACGGGTCGAGTGGAAACAGCGATGGCGATGATGGAGTGACGATGGCGACAGTACAAGTAACGAAGCAAGCGGGAGTCATGAAGATGAAGAGGATGTAGCTTTAGAAGTTGTGCCTCGACTATGGCCTATTATTGCTTCAGTTATTGCCATTCTTGCTTAAAGTAGAAGGCCTGTTAATAAAGACATTAACAATTTGGATATTAGTCGCATCCTTTCCTTTGCTGCCAATTACTGGCCAGGGATAACGGGGTTTAGTATGATGGTGCCGATGTAGCAATTCTTCCACGATATAATGTATCGATGGATTTTAGAGGTAAATCTATTCATATTGGGGAAGTGTTGGGTCAAATTTGTAACTTGGCATCAAGCAAAGGGTCTTCTACCTCCCACTGGCCATCCTTGTTGAAATACACTGTTGCCTCACTATCAACTTTGTCTTGATAAACGAGCTCAAAGGACCTAGTGCTGACTCCTTCTCTGCGAAAAGCAGTCCCCGCGTCTTGCGCCATGAAGAAGAGAAGCAATGTGCTTGTCGGTACTAAGGTGTGTTGCCCCGTGGGAGGCGTGCGGGATCCAACTGTTGTCACGTAGATAGGTACTTTCTGGTTTCTCACTCGCTTATACAGTAGGGCTGATGCAGAGGGCTCGTTGGCGAAGAGAAATCCATCTTGGGGAGCGATGGCGGAGGGCCCTGGAGTAGCGACAGTCCATGAGGATAATAGGGAGAAGGATTGACCCTTGCGAATTCGTGATGGAACCGTCGAGGAGAAAACAAAGGCTTGCAATCAGGGATTAGTTGGGAACTCTTCAAGTCTTATGAGTAACTGACAGTTCAATATTGGACCGCTCTTGCAGGCTCCCATGTAATATTTTTCTATCCAGCGGATGGTGTTGAGAGGTGTCGGATCTGATGTCTTGTCAACAGCTGCATGCCAAGGCCTAACGAAGATACCCGTTTTTGGCTATATCCATGAGAGACGTACCATCAGATGTAGCAATCACATTATATTCCGCTATGCTGTAATTTGTCTTCATACCAAATGAAGAACAAAGACGGATCTTTGTGTCACGAAAATGCTCCACCCAGATTGGGTCTATACGTATGGTGACCTTAGCAGAAACCATTTGGAGAAGAGATTGGCGTGGATAAACAGCTCAGATTTAAGGTGCACTCGGTGCCTTCTTATGTGATTTAGTCTACCAGTTCAGAGACAACACGAAATTTGATTCTACTAATTCAATGGTCTAGACATTGGTAAACTTAGCAAGCCACAGACACCGGCGGCACGACAAGGAATGATTCTTGCTATCCTCCATTCCAACACGACTCTTAACCAATTCACGTTTATGCACTAACGAAACGTTTTCTACACTGCATCACCATGTAAGCATGAACTGTTTACCTGTTCTATGTCCATGCTATATACCTAAAGTGCCCACTGTCGATACATCCGCAGGGAGGGAAGTGGCTTTTGCCACTGTGCAGTCCTAACCCCACCCCCCATCAGTACCTAGCTTACTTGCATATCCGCCGAGACATTGCTGGTGGGTCTGCCTTAATTTGCCGGTCAGTTGTCACTGACTCACCCAGTTGCCCTCGATGTTGTACTCGACCATGACAGAGTTTGCCCCAGTCAGGTCAATGTCCAGGAATCTGCCAGAAAAGCTCGAGACCATGTCCGAGGTGTCATGAAGAGGGCTATACCAGACCTTGCATCGGGTCAAGGGCTTGAGAGTTTCAGTTTGCGGAGGAAGAGGCCCCCCATTACTGATGTAGATGGGGGACGGGGACGGCTTGCCACCAATTTTGGCGTAGACGACGCATGAGGCAACCGTGTCGTTCTTAAACAGAAATCCATTTTCGGGCGCCTCGATATCGTGGTTAATAGGTCCAGCGACTTTGTTGTCCTTGTTGGTGTAAGACTGATGGAACTTAATCGGCCGAGGGGCATTAAAAACCGAGATGTTGGCTGCATCGACTGTTAGTCCCCTGTTCTTAGGAAAGTGCTTCTTTGATAGGAATATACCATGGTCTGAAAACTCGGAATTGCTGTTGGCAATATAATATTCGTCCTCCCATTCAATGACGGAAATTGCTTGGTGATCTGTGGATTGTTAGAGTAGTGCAAGACAACCGCGGGGGGTAATGCTGGCCTTGAGAGAGTGCGACAACGTTGTAGATGGTTTTACCGTTAGATTCAACGCCAATAGCACAGCAGAGTTTCATGCCAGTTTTAGTAAATCCTTGGCTCCACTTCTCATGGCGTTGGACTTTGACCTTGTACTTGACCATTTTGGAAGGTGTTCCCTTTTTCGTGGGCCTAAAGATGTCGGATAGTTGGAAGTGTGCTCTTGAATCGTTGATGTTAGATAGATTAAATTAAGGACCGTGGGCCCTTTAAATAGACAAGAAAGTTGGAACCAGAACTCTACTCATTGTAGCGCCTTACGGCACATGCGTTCCTGGCCATACTGTTCCTATTTGCGTTGAGACCGCAGTGTTGGGGTTCTGTAAGACACTGTTGGGGTTGCGTTGGTCTCGCTCGGGCTTTCTGCAAGCCACCAAGGCGACATGAAGCCCAGTTAATATCTTGGCCATGTATCAGCATTCTGTCGGCAGGGTACGATAAGACAGACCGCTTGTTACGTACATGGGCACCCTGACTCTAGAATCATCTGACCCAAAGCTGTAAGAGGTCTTGTGCACAAATACATCTCACACTAGAGCAGCCCATCCGTTATCTGTGTCAATAATTTGGTTCTAGCTCGCCATAGCTTCATATGAGACTGTGTATCTCGTCCAAATGGAGGAAAATCTGATTAAATTGCAGATCTATGATACCTCTCAAAGCCAGGATTTGTACGATGGAACTGAGACTTGCATTTCGATCCTACATGTCAATGAGGAGTGATCTTTCTCAGCTCAGCATATCCAGCCATTTGAACAGCGGAATTGCCTCTTTAGGGCTCCGTGGCGAGCACTGCATGGTCTCAACAGTCTCAGTTGCTTTGGCATATTCATATTCTCCCTTCAGCAGTGAGCAATCATGCATTGACTCTTTCTGACTTGTTTGGCATCGTGAAAAGTTAACCAAGTCGCCACGCACAATGCCGAGAATCTTAACACTTTACAGCAATCTTGGTATACTCCCCTGGAGGGCGGAACGGGAGACTGTTCAACTTTGGACAGCTTAAAACCAGTTTTGTAAGCACCGGAACCTAGGATGGATTGACACGAAAGTAGACAAAGCAGTTGGGAGTATTGGCATGCCAAAAAGCAAAAGCGTGTAACTATCGGCGATCTGCAGAATACTTGGTGGTAAGAACGAAGCCCCTCGTTGAACGTGTCTCAGTTTACTTGCATCAAGAGGCTGGCTGAAATGCCTTGAAACCCCCCGCCAAGACAGCTCGGTCAAGGTCGGGCTGAGACGAAGGCCTTTTGTGGCTGGCTGACTTGAGCCGAAGAGGGGAAAGAAAGCCATGCTTGACCTTTGCCCACATCCCAGTCAATGAGAGTGGCCTATGTAGTACTGTGGCATTCCTGCCACTGAGTTATGCGGGTATGTAACATGACCGGGAAAGTTAGTATGAGCACGAGGTATTGCTGTCTTGGCTCACCCGAGACACTATTGATAATAGAATATGAGGAGGCTGGAGATTTACTACCGACCCAGCAGAGAGTCCTTTGGTCTACCAATCAATCTTCTTCGCGTGGCGGACCGAAACCATCCAATCCATCCCTGAACGTTACCCATTGGTTGATCGTCGCGGGGATGAGATCGTATTATTTCTCCACCTTTATGGGATAGCTGATCGCTCGGCCCCGTGTTCGCAATCAAAGGCACTCCTTATTTTTCCACCTGCTGTGTGTGCCTATGTAGTATCTTTCCCCCGCTTAGATACACCTCGACTTATTCTAGCCCTTTCCTTATTGACCTTAAGCTGATTCCTTATCTTAGACCCTTATTCCTCTATAGGTATTGCTATATTTACTCTCAGCCAGCCCCTTCTCAGCCATCCAGCCCTCACTACGTGAACATCGTGCCCCACCGGGCTGCTGGACAACGTGGGTGTCTACCTTAGCTTTCTGCTGTTTAGGCGGCGTTGGACCACTGGCCAAACTCATTGTACCAGACCTCAGTCTCGGCCTTATTAGTCAAGTCAATCTCCTTAGCCTTGCCAGCAAAGGCCGAGATCATACTAGAGGTCTCGTGGACAGCACTGAACCAGACCTTGCATTGGGCCACAGGGACGAGAAACTCATCACCCGGAGGAAGAGGTCCCGTAGCGCTGATGTAGACGGGAGCTGGTTTGCCCATGACCTCCTTGTAGATGACGCAAGAAGCGATCGTCTCGTTCCTAAACAGGAATCCTTTCTTGGGCGCCTGAGGATCGGGCTTGACGAGCGGCTTAGTCCAACTGTCATCGATAGTGCAGGACTGCCCAAATTCAATCTGCTGCCGCTCGGTAGAAACAGTGATTTTGGCTGCATCATCGACCGTTAGTCCCGGTATAGTTCTAGGAAAGGTCAATTCTACCTTGGTCAGCAAATTTGATTCTGGTGGCAGCAATCGAGTAGGTGTCCTGCCACTCCATGGTGACATGGTTGGAGACAACTGCAAGTTGTTAGCGACATGTAAGCAAGGCGAAGGGGGCAAACTGACAGTCGGAAAAGGCGACGACATTGTAGATGGGTTTGCCGCTAGATTTAACAGCAGTGGCAAAACAGAGCTTAATGTCAGCTTTGTTGAACTGGGCGATCCAGGTCTCGTTGACGTGGATGGTGACCTTATAGTTGGCCATTGTATGTTCTTTTTGTATCTTTTGAGGTAGACTTATTGTTTGAATGGTGCTGTGTTGAAAATCTGCGTTTGGGTTGTTGTTGGGTTGTCTCTAGAAGGGAGGTTGATCCTTTATATAGCCAGCTTGAGGGAATTGGAGTTGAGCCCATTGCATCACATCACGGCACCTGTGTTCGCCTCCGTAGCGTTCCTAGTGTGTTTTTGATGCATAGTGTCTACGTATCCTTGAAGTTGAGACCATAGGGACAACAGTCCTCCGGGCCACTGCGATGGTGTTGGAAAGTTCGTATTGTCCATAAGCCACCAAAGCGGTACAACTGCCGCTAAGACGTCATAGTTTCTAGGCTTTCTTTTGGTAATATCAATTATCAGTCTGTAGGATATGATAGACTTGACCGCCTCTTTGGCTCCTGAAAGTATTCACTCCCGCGCTCAGGGGCATCTTGCACCGGAGGTAAACATTTTTTACCTCTCCCAGCATTTGTTTGCTACTCACCGCAACTTCAATTTCATTCCATTAACCTTGGGCGCATATCGTGCTGGGTGGTTCAGGTCGCAGTGGGCGGTTGGTAACGGGTGGGTGGTTAGCCAAATGATGACTTCTGAGTCAGTGAAAACAACGGATGCTAGAAGATACATAGAATCAAGTACTTCTACCGACCCCAGCTCTCTTCAAATTCCGCTTGTATTCTTCATAATCCAACTTCGCATCAACACAGGATTCTGTCATCCGATGTAGCGACTGACACTGGCGCCAAGGCCTAGAACCCTAACAAGTGGCGTCGCTGAATGTGTTTGCTACGCGGTCCGGAAGTTGGTCAGTTCTCGCTTCCGTTCAGCAGTGGAGGTTGTCAGGACTATTCGTCTTGGGACTATTGAATCCCGAAGAGAATAGCTCGGGTGGCCATGTGACTAGTTCTATGAAGCTGAGAAGAAGCACTAGCGTTAACAGGTAAGAGCTAAGCGAATTCAAACCTGTCCTGCACGTTTCGTCAAACGGATTCGTGACAGGTCCAGACGCGATTCTTCGTTCTCCTTACAAAGGAAGGATGATGATTTTGTGATGTCGTCGCCAACATAGTGCTGTACTCGTGGAAACATGCAGATATCCCTCTCCAGCTTGATTCCCTCTCTGTTATGTCCGGTAGCACGGAGCGTCTCCGGCGCAATGTCTTTCTCAACCCAATTCATCAAAGCATGCAACACCTCCTGTCTTTGAGGACACAACCCCGCAGCCATGGAATGAGAGGCGCCAGGTGCAAGAAACAAGCGATAATAATCGTTCGCCTTGGGATCACGCTTCATGACTCGCTCGAAGTAATCGACACTACCGGCAAAGGGGATAGCTTGGTCTCCGGTCCCGTGCCAGTTGATGAGCTTGCCACCAGCCCTGTTGAATGCCGAGAGATTGGGGTCGCTGGTTTCGATGACCGAGGCGTATTCGTTAATGTTTTTGCGGAATAGGTCATCCCACTGCGCATGGTCGATATCCTTGAGATCGAAGCTGACGTCTTTCAGAAGCCAGTATTTGATCCACACGGCTGACAAGGTAAACGGAGTCGGATGACAGGCGCCGCTCTCGTCGCACATGGTTGCAACTGTACCTCCCATCGTTGTGAGATTCGCTTCTACGCCGAAACCATGCCACTGGAACTCGCCGGTTGAGCTTCTAGGGCCCGTCCACGCCGCTTGCACAACTTGAGCAGCCTCAGTGGTGAATGTTGCAGAAGCCCCATTGCAGTCAAACTTCTTTCCCACAAGCACCTGGGGGTCAAAGTCGCAGAGGTCAGGCCTTGAAACTATGCCATCCTCAGCACCGTCGAGACCGTCGCACGCAGCTATAGCCGCGTGGGAGATGGCATCAATTTCACACGGCCGAGGATATGCGCCCAGTTTGTGCATGACAAACGCAGGCCATAGATTACCCAACAAAAAGGTTCCCCAGTTTATGGCGGGCATGGCTGCAACAATACCATTAAAATCGTCAGGATACCTCTGTGCCAGCATATGACCCTGCCGACCACCCGTGGAACCACCCATGAAGTAAGAATACTTGGGAGCCGTGTCGTAGAAGGACTTTGCCACGGCTTTCCCGATCGTAGCCATGTCGTGAGACGCTACAGATGCAAAGTCTACCAGCAGCGGCCAGTTGATATTCCCAGGGCTGCTGTGAGCCCAGTTATTGGTCTCACCAATAGACTCGAGAAAGTCATCAGAGTGCCCGCCGTCTGTCGTCGAAACCGCAAAGCCGAGGTGCATGCCAGGCAACATGGTCGCTTGAGCCAAAGACTCTCCTCCATGGATATATCCCGCGCCGCCATTGCCCAGAAATCTCCCATTCCATTTATCGGGTGGTGGAAGCCATGTCGATACGTGAACGGTGTCGTTCCAGCCGGGGCGGGTGTAGGTGACGGTCACGTTGCAAAAGTCGAGGCCGGTGTAGGGCTCGGCCTGCTCGGCCATGAACGGGTTGTGCGTAAAGGTGTAGTTTTGGCGTTCAACTGCCGTGAGTGAAAGGACCTGGATTTGGGGGATCGCGGGTAGTGTGATTCGAGCCGTGCTGCAGAGATTGTCCAAGCCCACAGCGGTAGAGCTGTCACCAGCGAAGCTGTTCCAAAGCCAAGCCTGGGCCATACTTGGCAGAGGAACAAGAAGAATAGTTAGATATAACAATCAAGAAACAACAGCTGGGTTGGGCCAGTTATTAGAAAATGCCTGCTTTGCGGCTTCTTGTCGGGCCCGAAAACAACCCGTGTCGGATCTTGGATAGAACCCGAGGCATGGCTCGTGTATTCTCTAGCGAAGTCTCAAATTGTCCCATTATGCCTCCTTATAGGAGAGAAGAAATTTGTGAAGCTGTAACTAGACGCGGATTACGCGGATTGCGCGGATTGACCATCCCCTAGAAATAAGGTGGGGCGACTGTGGTGGTTGGCCATAGCAACCTAAAACAATTCACCGGTCAGGAAAGTACACAGGTAGGCATTGATGCTGTCCCGTTCCAATGCGAAGATGATATTCAAAATCCCATGGCTCTATCAAAGAAGCAGATGGTTAAAATCTCAAGGACATAATATACCGGTGCTTACCATCTATTGGTCCACGCGATCTCTTCCTGTCGGGCCGACAGCGATAGTCACGATCGCTTCCCTAATTCTCTGTTGCAGATCCTTGTTTCATAGACCGCTTCAAGAAATCCACGTTTCATGTGCCCTGTTAATGTCAAGCAGCTAGTCACATGTAATTCTACGACAACAGCTCGATGAGATCGTGAGTGACCCTCTTTGCCCACTTTAACAACCCCACGACAGAGGCCTCGGCCCATAATGCCCCGAGTCAATTATGTCACTCGTGGGGCTCGGACAAGCATCGCCGATCGCAAACACGCTGGAGAGAATCGCATCGTAGACATCATTATCATTGCTATAGACTTGCGCCGGACCAAATGCGCCGAACGAGGTATCAAGCCAACAACATCATTTTTTATCCCTCAACATTTACCGGACGGTGTAGCCGCCGTCAATGACGATGTCGGCGCCGGTGGTGTAGGTGCTGGCGTCGCTGACGAGGTAGACGTAGGCGCCCTTGAGCTCCTTTGCGTCGCCGTTGCGGCCCATGGGGATCATGCTCCGCCAGAGCTCCTGGGTCTCGGCGTCGATAAAGTCGGACAGGCCCGTGTCGATGTAGCCGGGCGAGATGCTGTTGACGCGGCCAAAGTCGCGCCACTCGTTGGCCAGCGACTTGGCCATGTGGATGCAGCCGGCCTTGGCCACGTTGTACGAGGTCTGCTCCTGGGGGAAGTTGGCGATGTGGCCCGACATGGACGCCGTGATGACGAAGGAGCCGTGGCCCTGCTGCTTGAAGTGAGCGCCGACGGCCTTGGCGCAGTAGGCGGTGCCGTTGAGGTCGACCTGGATAACGTGGTCCCAGTCCGAGGCGGAGCTGTCGATGACGCCGGCGTTGGCGGTGGCGCCGGCGCTGAGACTGTTAGTACTCAATTGAGTTGATTAGGACTCTGAGACTCACTTGGCGATGAAGGCGTCAATCTTGCCATAGTCGTCAATGACCTGCTTCACAAAGCGCTCGACGTCGTTGTAGTCGGCCGTGTTGAGTTTGTAGGCCTTGGCCTTGACCCCCCACTTGGAGACCAGCTCCTCGACGTTCTTCTCAGCGCCCTCCTTGCGGGACGCGTAGGTGATGGCGACGTCGGCGCCCATCTCGGCGCAGCCGCGGGCAGCCTCAATGCCCATGCCGCGGGGGCCGGAGGCGCCGGTGACGACGACCACCTTGCCCTTGAGGCTGAAGAGGTCCTTGAGGTTGGACGACTGGGGGATTTGCTGAACCATGGTGGCTAATTGAGTTGAATTGACTGAGTTGAAGTGTTTTGGGGGAGAAGTGAAGATCGACAGAGGGGTTAAGATGGAGGGGAAGCAGAACAACAGGCGAGAGGTTCCAAGTATTTGTATCTTTCCTCTCTGAGCGTGGCGTGCCAACACTGAGCCTAAGCAACAGCCCAAGGACCGCGACGGATGGGTCCGAGTGATGTCATGGAAGAACTGGCAATGCCAAGAGAGAAAGGGCCGCGGCAGAGTTGACGCTGGCGGAGGTGATGGAAGCGGAATAGCCAGAGGCAGAGGCCCCACGCCGCCCGACGCAAGTAAGATGGACAAACATGATACAACGAGGCGTTTTGTCGTGCGTGCGTTGCCGAAGCGGCCGCGATGGGATTGAGAGACAGTGAGTGGCTTCGGTGGGACGCATGAACCATGGCCGGCTGGTAGACCGAGCGGGACAGGGATATGGAGTCTTCTTGTTTGGATGCGGCACATACGACGGAGCAACCAATTGGCTCTGCATCCGGCCGAGACTGGGCAAACACAGGCAATGCCGAGGGCATATTGGGTTGCATCCGGCGGCCATGGCCTCGTCTACATACGCTTGTCGTCTGCTGTTGGTCTGCTGTTCACAGACTCTGAGTGATTTGATGAGTACAACTGTACAGTCAAAAGCCTCTTGCTGAGGTCACCCATTTGGTCACTCTTTGATCAGAACATGGAAGCCCCTCCCCCACCTTGGGATAAATCCAGCGTCATTCTGCCGTCCACATCCCTGTTCCAAGCCCCCGCAAAACGGCCGGCGCTTTCACCGCCCACGGCCTCCTGGTTGGCTGCTACGGCGCCGGAAAAAGGGCCCCGGGAGCTAAGCCCAAGCAGTTGGACGTGTCAGGATCATCATCAGGCGACGAAAGGAGGGGGAAGATGAATGCCGAAGAGGTACAGTACAGTATTTGGTGTAGAGGGAGAGTAAAGTCACCAATTAAGACGTGAATGGCGTCGGCCGCTCCGTTTAAGCTTCGTTACTTGGCCGCGTGGATGCAGACTCAATTCAGCCCTCAACGTTTGTGGTGTTGTGAGTAATTGCTTAGCGCAGCATGAGAAAGCGTATTCGTGCATGTCATCTTCTTGGCCTCACAACGGTAATGGCGCTTGGTAATGCTTGGAGACCAACTCTTTGTTATTGATGCTATATTCATGGTCGGCCGCTCTACAATCGTCGCCGCATGCCACTTGAAGAGGCAATTCCGCGCGACAACGAGACCGCGTTGACAATTTCCCATATTCCTTTCTGTTCCGGCCTCAGATGAGGTATCGGAAGTCCCTCTTCATCCGCAGAGCCTCGTCGGCATTGTCCATGACCTCGACGGCCGCCGTCTGCGCCGCCACGTCCTGCTTCGTCTCCCACGCCTGCTCGCCCGCGTCAAGTTTCTTGTTGAGGTCGACCAGGATCATGCGGAAGATCCAGCAGCCCACGATGGTTACGCCAAACATGGACAGCACGATACCGTAACTCTTGCGGAACCCGTTCTCGGGCAGCGCCCACACGTAGCTGCCCGCCACGTTGCCCAGCTGGCTGAAGGCGTTGATCATGGCGATGGCCACGGCACGCTTGGCCGGCGGTCGCGGGAACGACGAGCTGATCCACGAGTAAAAGACGATGAAGCCTGCGTACGAGCTAGTCTGCAGGAACAGCGCCACGTAGCGTGCTGCTACGTTGAGTGTGCACATGCTGATGACGAAGCCTGTGATGCCCACGCAGATGGGACCGACAATGTGCCAGAACTGATTGACTTGTTAGACCATATACACGACAAACCCTTTTCAGGTCACGTACCTTTTCTTGTGTTCTATCCGAGTGCCAGGCATTGATCAGAGACACAATGCAAGAAAACACCCACGGGGGAGAGCTCATGAGCAGCGTGGGCACATAGCCAAAGCCCAGAGTGCCAGTCAGGGTAGGGAAGAAGGCGTTGAACGACAGACCAACGACATAGGAGGTAAAGGTGAGCATCATGATGTAAATCTTGGCATCCTTGACAGCAAGGTTAAAGCCGTAAAAGATACCCTCCTCGGACGAGTCAGTGTCAGCCTCGCCGACGTCCTCGATCATGCGCAGCTGCGCAACCTGTCGTTCCTCCTCGGTGAAGCCTCGCGAGTTGTGCGGCAGGTCGGGGAGGATGATGGCGGCCAAGATGGCGATGGCCATGGTGATGGCACCCTCGATCCAGAACAGCCATCGCCACGCAGCGTGGCCCAGGACGCCCTGCATGTTGGACAGGACACCGGCGCCGATGAGGGCCGAGAAGGCGTTGGAGATCAAGTTACCGCAGAACAAGATGGCATTGCGCGTCGTCAACTCGCGTCGGGTATACCACTTGGACAGGATGAGGAGAGCACCAGGCAGGAAAGCCGCCTCGATGAAGCCCAAGAAGAACCGCACAGCAACCATGCCGGCAAAGTTGTGCGTGTTTCCAGACAGGGTCGAGACGAGACCCCACAGGAGCATGGCGCAGGCGATGTACAGCGACGGACGCTGGATGCGGTTGATGAACATGTTGGACGGCACCTGCATCAAGATGTATCCGACGTACAAGATGCTCAGGCACGTCGCGTACTGCGTGTCGTTGAGCTTGAGGTCATCCTGCAGGCCCTTGAGTCGCGCGGCGGCGATGTTGTTTCGGTCCAGGTAGTTCATGATGTAAATCAGCACGAACAAGGCGCATCGCGCGTCGAGCTTGCGCTTCAGCCGCTTCTCGACGACGGCGCGGTGGACCGAGTCCATGGCGTGGGCGCCGACGGGGTGCGCCGCCTCATGGTGAGAGTCGAAGCTGGACTTGCCGTCCGGGTGGTCCTCGAGAGGTTTCGACGTAGGGGCCGACATGGTGACTTGACTTGACTGCAGTCGATCGATGCGATGAGGGATGGCAGCGTTGAACCGGGAGCCGTCGCCTACTTGTACTACACATCCAATGGCTTCCCCAACGCTCTCCGTCTCACCGCTAGGGCATGCCATCCCATTTATCCCAGATCTCACTATTACGGAGGGAGGCAAACTGGGGCAATTGGGTAAATCAAGGATGGGGGTGTTGCATCGCCCAGCAGCAACGTTGGAGTGTGTCGCACCGCGGAGGCGCAAAACGTGGAGAAGGTGGATTATTATCCGCCCACATTTAGTCCCCGACTGCGGACGATCGTTGGCCGCAGAAGAGCCGACAATTGTGCCGAGATGCAGTCGAGACCTGCTGATGACAGAAAACAAGGGGCACACACGGGCCATGGCGCCGCCGCGCTATGTGTCACGCTTTCTGTCCCCCTATAGCCGCCCAAAAGAGGTTCCCCCGTCGAGCGGTACATCGGCTGTGGGGGTCCGCGCGAAGATCCTCTCCGAATGAGACAGGTGCTCCTTGGAGACGATGCGGAGACTCCGCACTGGGGAGCGAGGGGGCAGACATAACAGGTCCGGCATTTCCACTCTGATGGTCCGTGAAGCTGTCAACTGACTCGCTAAGCCCAGGCAGAAGCATTCATCAAATTTGTACATGGAGAAAGCTCCGGCTGGACGAGCTAATGATTGGAGAAGACTTACTTGACTAACACACGCTAACGATTGGAGACGGCCTTGGAGATGGCACCACATTCCAGCTCTCAACCAAATTTTGAAACAAATAATTGAGTCAAGATGCTGACAGGCGATGCACTCAATGGTCGCTTGCACGGGAAGGATTTCCGAACTGAGGTTATCCCGGGTAAACTTGTATCCACGGACAAGTCTAGAAGCATCAAAGAAGGCTCGGCTCGGGCGTCTTTAAGGTTCCGGACAGCCTTGGCGGGCATAACGCTACATCCTCTGTCGGGGTAGGGGAGCGTTTTGGTCCCGAGTGGGTGGACAGCCAATGGCTAGCTACCCTGTTGCGAGACAACGACCGTCAACGTTATTGCTATTATTAATCCGTATTTCCTTTATTGACCCAAGTCTAATTGGAGACAGGTCTTGCATGCATGAAGCTGTCGTCAGCTGTTGTTATTCCCAGGCAGTCTCACCTTGAATGTACACCAGATGGCAAAAGAAAGCCAAATCATAGTAGAAATATCTGACATTCTGCATTCCGAAGCCCTTCATTATAAAATACCTCACAGCGCACGCTCTAATCGCTCAAAACTGTCTATCGAATTTTAGACGAGACATCGAGTCTCCACCCCCTACTCTTCCAACCGTCCGGCCACCGTCGTCTCATCCCTGTCCCTTCTCCACATCTGACGC